>VKOC01002135.1:0-11180 GCA_009364415.1 Spea multiplicata | reverse complement strand
TATTTACACCTTTACTTTCTGGCCTCTGTACAAGGGGTCGATAACACAAGACAAACATGAAAACGGAGTTGTGTCAAACTTTCATACGTAAGAAGACGCTTCATTAAAGCACATACGTGCAGTGTGGGAATTGAATCATCGCAAACAGAATAACCATGTTTATTAAAACTTGCGGTGTGCCGGTTTATAAAAATGTACGTCTCCTGAAAAATTAGAAGCCGCCAGAACTACATCTTTAATATCCATCTTTACATTTTGCAGACACTACCAGGCGCTGCTCTAAACATAAAGAATATTCCACCTCCATCAGCTGCATCTATTTTTACTCTTCATGGTTCGTTTTATTAATAACCAGGAGGCGAGTGACAGCTTCCAAGATGATGCCCCTAAAACATCGTCAAGCAAGCACTCTTCATCTATAAATGGTATCTTTACACGGGGCTTAATTACAAAGCGTATTACTGGGAACATGCCAAACAATAATAATATGTTTAAAGGCCGAGAATAGCAAAGATTTTTTTTTTTTAATGACTCAACTGTTGCTTTACAAGCTAGTTATGCAAATGACTATCAGTGTACTCGACACTTGTGTATAGTAATTGACCAATGCTGCCAATTTCTAAGCTGGCCCTGTTACGTTTCCCCAGAGTACTAGCTACGCATGCTCAACAAGTAGAGGCTCAACACAGAGACTCAACCGAGCCCAGCACACGTCTATGGACTGACAACGAAGCAAGAAAAAGCACCTGAGCAATAAATATTGGGGACTCCGTCACTATAAGGCCATATATTGCTTAGCCCCCCACATCGAAGTACCCCGGTTTGGAGAGTCCTACCTAAAGTTACATGGTTACATTTCTTACCAAGGAGCTGCCTACAGATCGCTATTACGGGTGAAAAAGGTTTGTGTCGTTGTGAAATCTACAAACAGGATTTTACTACATACTACACGCATCTTACACGCATACAAGAGGGGCTGATTTGCCCCCGCGTGGCAGTTATCACACAGATGCTACAACGCTCTGGGAAGCCAGTGGATTTAGCTTTCTAGCGGTGTTCACACTGAGGCATCTGATAAAGCTGGAGGGATGTGACAGGAATCGCTCTGCAGGGCAGGAGAGACGAGGAGTTTAATAGAAACATTTGCTACAAACAGGATGTGACTAAAAGGAAGCTGCGTTAGAGCGGCAGCGCTGAGCAAAACGTTACTGTGCGCAAAAAACTTTATTAACGCTGATGGACGGAAACATGGAGGCTGACAGCAGATAAGCATTCAGGTCTTAGATTCAGGATAGCTTTTACGCATTAAAGTCCCTCACGCTACCGCTGACGGGAGGCTGTTCCACTTACATACCACCCTCTCAGTAGTGAGATACACTAGCAGGATGTAAGTGATGTTAACCGATTCATTCACACGTCAGAGAGGTTTGTGAAGGCTATAAAATTGATGCCCCCGAGCAATAACCTCGCACATCCGTCTATCCCATACACAGACCATGTGAGCCCATCACACCCTCACGTTGCCGGCACTTAAGGCCGATTTGCCCCGTTTCCCCATCTCGGCCAGTGTCTGCGTGTGAGGCCGGGCCAAAGCGGGTCTCCCATTAGAAGCAAGCTGCTTCAGACGCGATAGAGATGGAATTCTAGAGCCTGGAAAGGCCGCGCCGGGTGTGGCGGGAAGTGCGAGGTCGCGAAAGGCCACAGGGTCACGGAATAATGTTCACCGCGAGCCAGGCGCGCATGACGGGTCACTGGAAGTCTAGACTGGACACTTAGACGGCTTCTGCGTGGCCTTCTCCACCTGACTGCACGCACACCCGGCAACAGGCGTCCGACAGGGCCCAAAGGCCTACAGACGCACTTCCGAGGCGGGAGCCGGCAAATCCAATCCTCAGCCCTTCATTGGGCCCTGAGAGCATCCCAGGCCTTCCCAGCACATACGTTCCAAGGTAAGCACACACCAGGCACTTAGCCCAAGACCCTAGGCCGCGGCCTCTCCGCTGCCGCCATTCACTGTCACGGACCCGCCCGGTACCGAGTTACCGCTTCACAGAAAGGATACTTGCTGCACTGATCTCTGGATGTTGGTGTCAGGTGACTGCGACTCCTTGAGCAGCTGCAGGATCTGCTGGAGGCCCTGCTCGTCCGGCTTCCACTCGTACTCCATGCTGAGTGCGCGAGTCACGGCGCAGGGACACTCACACGGTGCGGCGGGCGCGAGGAGACTGACGGGGAGGGGGCGGGTTGGAGCGGCCTGACGGGGAAATACCTGAAGCGGCGCGGTCCTAGAGCCCGCCGGATAATGACTGGCAGCTGCAGGGTCCTAGTGCCTGTAGGATGCAGTCGTAAGCGCCCCAAAGGAAATATCACATGACATGCTGTCCGCAAATGTTTTAGCGCAATCGCAACAGGAGGAAGTACAAAGTTAACAATCATAAAGAAGCTGACAATATACAAATTTAAAGGGACTGTTTAATGTACCAGACAGCCTAACCAATGAAGTATGCTGATGGAAAGAGACAAGAGTGATTACTCAATGCTAATTCTTCTAGATCTATCAGCTGCATTTCACACCATTGATCATCAGATTCTGAGTGCTTGCAAGGCCTATGCGGTCTGGGAGGTACCGTTCTAATGCGGTTAATCAGTTGTCGTGGCTTAGGATATCACTGCTATGCGGATGATACACAACTTTACTCCGGGGAGGATCCAACACCTCTAACCTACACATACCTAGCAGATCTCCTACAATGGATGAAAACCAGCTGGTTAAAGGTAAACCCTGATAAGACAGAAGTCCTGCTAATCAGAGGTAAAAGGATAACTTTACCAATCCTGTTAAACGGCAACCCTCCCGGTATAAAACTCAGTGATTCAGAGCTATCCAGATCAAGCGAAGTGCGAAACCTTGGAGTGTTGCTTGACAGCGGTTTGTCACTTAAAAAAGATTTCTGCTGTAAGTAAATCTACCATCTTTAATCTAAGGAACATAGCCAGGATAAAGCACCTAATCTCACCTGAGGACACTGCTGCCCCGATCCATAATTTTGTGAAATCTCGTCCGAATCACTGCAACGCTGTATACCTAGGCCTCCCAGAGAAAGAACCTCATCGCCTACAGATGGTCCAAGATGCAACAGCCAGACTATTAACAAATCAGCCCCACTTATTGCACCTATTCTCCGCTCTCTCCATTGGCTTCCTACTAACTGGAGAATGTATTTTAAGATGGACCCCTGTTACCTACATCCCAAGTCACCCTCTTTAATCTACACATCTTTCTCTTCTTTTGGTGCCCAGACTGGGGACAAAATCATGCTCACCGGTATTGGTTAGTCCCTCCATACATTTACTATGCGCTCAGACTGAGAATAAAGAGTGAACTGCTAATGCAATGCTTTTTATTAATTTATTTTTTTGTAATCTTTAAAAAATATATATTAAAATACTTATAGAGTACTTTAATTCTTGCGTGCATTCTTCTTTCCTGAGGTTATCAACCACACTAAACCACATGTCCGGAGATGTGTTCGGCCAAACAAATCAGGGCCCCTGTTATGGTGGCTGGTGTGTCCATTTCACACGCTACTGTTAGGGAAGCAGAAGAGGGCCATGTTCTTGCAATCTTTCAATCTATTAGGAGGTCAAGGGGATATGGGACAAAAGGTGAGGAATATTTGATTGTAGCATGGTTGATTTGGATAAGTCAGTGGCCTGGAGATTGCAAAGATGGGAAAGATTTTCTCCGGGATGCAGGGTATTAGGGAGTTCAAGGAAACTATGTGTTGTACAGATAGAATTCTAGACATATGAGTGGGAAGACGTGATAATGGCGGACAGAGTATAGGGCTCGCCAGAAGAGGAAACATCTAGGAGTAACAATAGCTCTGCCACAAAGTGATATACCACCCACACTCACAGAGCATGGCCACCGAGTCCTGAACAGTGTAGTGTGTAAGAATCACCCGTCCTCTGTACAGACTTTCAAACTGTCTCCGGAAGCAACATCAGCACAAACACTCTGTGTCAAAAGCGAAGATCACAATGGGCAATGCCAAGTGTTGGTTGGAGTGGTGTAAAGTTGACTTGTGCATTTTGATTCATCTGTGTGGCAAATTTAACAAAATTTGCAGACTTCTTTAATTCGTACGAATGTCCAAAAAACCATGCCAGTCCCTCACGAAATAAAAAAAAAGGCAAGAAGTTTTTCATTTTTCATGGTGTTTCACAGTTTTCACTGCTCACACTCTCTGCATGTATCCCTAACTTCTTTTTTGACCACTTCTGCTTCTGTCTCGCAGCTCCGCTTCGTGTCTCACAGTTCCACTTCCGTGTCTTGCATCTTCTTGCTCTTCATCTTATTGTTCTTCTCTCTTCTTTCTCGGTCCGCATCTCCACGGACATAACTTCCACCAAAATGGTGGAGCTTCCTGTGATGTTTGCTCCCCCAATTTGGTTGGGGTAGAGGATGTCACCACAAGCTGTACAATTTCCTACTAGAATAATCTTCTGTGAACTCCTACCAAAATGGTAGAGCTTGAAACTTCACCCAAAATGGCAGAGGTTCTGGTGATGGCTCTCCCCTGATTGGAGATTTGGAAAGAGAACGTCACCATAAGCTCCACCATTTTGCCCTACGATAACCCTGTATAAACTTCCACCAAAATGGCGGAGCATCTGGTGATGTGCGGAGTATCTGGTGATGTCCACTCCGATGTTTGGAGGAGTCAGAGGAAGAGGACATCATCAGAAGCTCCTCCATTTTGGCAGAAGTTTGCCGGGATGTTATGTCCGGGCAGATGAGAATGAAAAGATAAAAAAGAAGAGAGGAGAACAAGAATATGCAGAGCGGAGCTGCAAGACACAGAAGCGGATGTGGTCAGCAGGGAACGTAGAGAGACATTATGAGAGCGATAGTGAACCAAAATGAGTGAGAGAGCGAGAGACTACGAGTGTTAGAGGGTGAGTGTAAATATAAGTGTCAAACAACACATTTTGTTCCCACAATGAGCCCAGACTTTCACCCGAAATAAGCAGGAAGCAGAATTCATTCTCTGAGAACGAATGGGTAAAAAAATGGCCCCATTTGCACAAGTCTAATGTAAAGCACATAGCAGTGGAATCATAATTCTCTGAAGCGATGAATCACATTTCACTATGTAGAAGTCTGATGGACAAATCTGTGTTTGGTGACTGCCAGGAGAATGCTACCTACTGAAATGCATAGTGCCTACTGTAAAGTTTGGTGGAGGAGGGATACTGGTCTGGGGCTGTTTTCGGGGCTTCGGCCTCTTACTTCCAGTATAGGGTAATTTTTTTATTATTATTTATTGTTTTATATAGTGCCATAGTATTCCATAGTGCTGTTCGGTAGACAGAACATAACAAGTAGTATATAACATAAGAGTTTGTGTTACTGAAACAACAGGTGAAGAGGGCCCTGCTAAAATGAGTACAATCTAAAGGATATTTAAATCTACAGCATACAAATACATTTTAGTCAATTGTATGCTTCCAACTCTGAGGCACCAGTTTGGGGAAGACCCTTTCTGTTCAGCATGAATGACCCCCTGGACAAAGCAAGCTCCATAAAGAGATGGTTTGATGTGTTTTCATGTGGAGGAACTCGAATGGCCCACACAGAACCCTGACCTTAACCCCATTCTCATCCAACATCAGTGCCTGACAAATGCTCTTTCTGCTGAATAAGCAGAAATTCCCACAGACACCAAAGGCTTCCCAGAAGATTAAATCTGGGAAGGTTTTGAGGATCCAATAGTACTAGGAGTGATGGTTCCAATTCTGCTACATTCAGCAGAGTAGTTAGAACAGCACCTTTAAGATATAGTTACAGAAGGCTGACCAGTTAAGATGAAACAAACACTTATTATAGAAACACAGAATTTGACTGCCGATGAGAACCATTTGGCCCGTTTAGTTTGCCCATTTTCCCTGAAGAGTCAAACCTTAATCAGTCCCTGGTCTTGTCTTAGATTTGGGAAAGCTCTCTGCCTATGCAATGCGTGTTTAAGCTCCCTCAAGGTATTAGCCTCTACCGCTTCTGATGGGAAATTATTCCATTTTTCTAAGACCCTCACAGTAAAGTAAATACTATAATACTTTAATGTCACGTTTTATACTTTATGTCTAATGTGGCTATTATGAATCCATTGGTTTTGATTGTAATGATTTTGGTATGGGAATTACCTGTGTAGCAATTTTAAATAAACTCAGCAGGTGGTGCCATATTGCTTGTTGTTTATGTAATGTTTCATAATGCACATCCATTCAGCATAATTCTATATTATTACGGTAATAAGAAAGAACACAGGTATATTTATGAGGATAAGAGGTTAGCCCAAATGGTATTTCCCAGTTGCTTCTGTAATATTCTTATTGCGCCAGACACTACTTAATTAATTATGCTAACATCTACCTGGGTTAGTCCCTATTGAAGTCATCATTAAGGATAGTCAGTGGAAGTTGCCAACTTTCTTATCCAATTTAGGAAGGGGACATTACATTCATTTATAAAGCGCCAGCAGACTCTGTAGCGCTGTTACAACAGAGTCGGTAGAATACTTTAAAATCAGAAACAATAATAAACTGGTACAAAAGGAGAAGAGGACTCTGCTCTTGCAAGCTGACAATCTAGTCGGTGGTGAAACGGCAGGAGAGGACTGCTCGGATGGAGTCAGGATGAGCTGTAGATGTTGTTTGTTCAGAAGGCTTGATTAGGATGCTGGCTGAGAGTGTTAGGGAGAAAGGTTTACGCTTCTCTAAAAAAGGGGTTTTCAGAGAGCTTTTGAAAGTCATGTACGAGGGAGAAAATCTGACAGAACAAGGAAGGGAATTTCAGAGAAGGGGTACAGCACGGGTGAAATCCTGGAGTGGGAAGAGGTAATGACAGTAGAAGAGAGACGCAGGGAAACAAAGAAGGAGGTTGGGGGTGTTTTTGGATAAGAGGGTAGAGATGTAGAGGGTGAAGAGTTGTTAAGTGCTCTGTAGATCAGGGTCGGAAGTTTGAATTTGATTTTGAATTTGACAGAGAAAGATTAATCTAGTGGCAGAGTTGAAGATGGATTGGAACGGTGAAAGGCGGGAGAGGATTGGCCGAATTCGAGAGGTGTTGGCAGGATTTGTGAGGGAATGGATGGAGGAGGGAGAAGCGTCAAGTGTAACACCAAGGCAGCAAACTTGGTCAGTTGGTTGGATGGTGGAGCTGACAAAGGGTTTGCCCAGAGACTCCTAGAGAAGAGTCGCTTCTCTGGATCTCTGGGTGGTTTCCAGAAAAACTCTTTTTTTCAGGAGCAGTACTCCACTTCCCGCCCACTTAAACAACAGTATGTCCCCAGGCATCAGCTGGAACGCCCACTTACATCAGTGGGACCACTCATCATCGTCAGCGAGACCGTCCACTGATGCCAGGACTTTGTGCCTGTGTCCTGCAAGAGAGGGCTCCGGGTAGCCGGAGCCACAAAGTACCCAGGTATGGTCTCTAAGCTCCCCAACTAGCTCAGTTACAGTATGGAGGGCCTTGTCTTCATGTAATGGGCATATCCTGCCTCTCACTAGAAAGGGCAATGCCCACAGAGGTAGATGCTGGGGGTGCTGTTCTGGGTCAGGGATAGTGCAGTACCCAACATAAATTCACCACTGCAATCACTATATTCTATAAGAAAAAAAAATGTTTAGTGTAGTGGAGCTGTCACCAGCCGTGTTCCTTTACTATTCCTGACAAAAGCCTCACCACTATGAACACCAGATGTCAGACACCGGGATATTACATGTGTTCCTGGACCTGTCGCACCCCCCAAAAAATCACACATATATTTTATTTATCACACATAAATACATATTGTTTATTTAAACAAAAAAAAAAGACTGGTGAACTTTTGTATACTATACTACAATATTTATTTTACTTTCATTTAGAATATTTGGCATATACCAGGAAAGAATATGTGTTTGTTACATGTTTCTATATTTGTAACATTAAATCATAATGCGATGCACAGTTTGTGTTATATTACCCATCTTTGAAAAGCTTAACTTACCTTGAAAAAGAAATATAAATATCTCCCAAGGTAAAGTGTAAGTTTCACCTAAATATAAATAGAGATAAACTGCGAAAATCGATCTAGTCCCACAAGTGGAAAAACTATTTCTGACACACTTGAAGGCTTCTTTTGATTCTAGTCCAGATCCGACATGGAGAAAAAAACCCAGAAATGTAAAAGGGCTGGTGGGCTGGTGGTATTGTATGGTGACCAGGAAATACGAAGAGAGGAAGGCAGGATGAGCTCTCAGAATGCAGCCATCAGGGAAATATTTGTGGATAATAATAATAATTGTGGATAATAATAATATGTGGATCCCTCACTAGGAAAGACATGCAGCCGAGGAGACACAGTGTGTTTTTACGTTGTGTGGTTGGACACAAACTGAAAAATTATTGCCACTCAGTGTTTGGTTATGTCCAGGAGCCGGGCCCTGTCATTGAAAAGGGGGAGGAAGCAGGGCCGGCCCAAGACAAAATGCTGCCTGGGGCGAAGTTTAAAATGCCGCCCCCCCCCAATTATCTACCCCTTCTCCCCTCCCTATTATCTGCCCTTACTCTCCCTCCCCCTCCCTATTATCTACCTTACTACCCCCCCCCCCTTGTACTTACTTTCAGGCAGTCCTTGCGGCGGTCTCCTGTTCGGTCTTCGGTGCGGCTTGTAATGCTGAGCGCCAGAAATTACGTCATCTTCCGGTGCTTAGCATTACAAGCCAGCACCGAGACCGAACGGGGAGACTCGCCGCAGAGGAGAGAGAGAGGGCCGCTGAGCGGGTACTGACAACTTGACCACTCGGCGCCCCTCTCTCTTCCGCTTTAAAAATAAAAAAACCGCTTGGGGCGGCAAAGTGCCACCCCTTCAAAAGTGCCGCCTGGAGCAATTGCCCCTCGCGCCTCCATTGTCGGGCCGGCCCTGGGAGGAAGGAGCAAAAAATGAGAAAGAGGGACAGAGTGAAAAATATATAGAAGAGGGAAGGAAATGTTACACAGCGAATCAAAATCATAATAGATATTAATTGGAGGGGACACTCGAAGGAAACTACAAAGGGCAATTGGAGAATAAATTGAAAGAGAAATGGACAAGGGGTCTCTTCATTAAAGGGTGAGTTGACAGAAGGGTTTGCAGGAGAGTTATATTTCAACCCTATAAGTTATGAAGGCCCATCCCAATACGCTTCTGCTGCAAGAAGAGATGGGCTCTATAATGCATAGTTAAATCAGTGATATTTCCCCAGTCTGTTCGCCTAATAAATTATACATGATACAGGGGCAGCTCAACCATTCTAGCTGGAGAAACCTGCTACTGATGGCACTTTATAATGAGCAGTGTTAAAACCACATCTCTCCTGCAAACTCGCGTGACAACTGTCCCATTAGTGAATAAACCCCAAAAAGCATTGAATAGTACAAAGGGGGAGAAGGATCAGAAAATGCCAAATGGAGAGAAATTGGGGAAAGGAGGATGTGACTTTAACCGATTATCAACAGTGACTCCAAAGGGGTTCCTCACAATTTTAAATACTTTTTCTCTATAGCCCTGGATGAAAGAGGTCAATGTTTAAACCCTTTGGGACTATGTCCCAAAATTCTGGCAGCTGACGCCAGAGGAGGTAATACTACGCTCTGTTGCGTTAAGCAACGTCAGGACAAAATCCCTGCTGGTGCACGGGAGATCATTTTACAGTCTGCTAGCTGGGGCAAAAATAAGTGAAAATGATATTGCTTGAATAAAATAATTCATAGTATTAAATAATTTAAAGCAATAAACATATGGGCACCTATAACTGGCAAAATAAATGAAAATCCTACACATATGAGGTGTATCCAAACTCAGGACACGTGTATGAATATATTTTGAGTTTTCATTTGCACTACTTGCGTACAGTTTATAAAAACTATAAAACAGTGTGTTTTAACATTTTTTTTAAAAAAAATCCATACTAAATGATGAATTATATGGATGAATATGGGTTAAAGAGAAAACTCTGCTTGTCCTGAAAAAACAATATACAGTCATACGAAAAGCAAACTACACCCTTTTTAAATTCTATGATTTTACATATCAGGGCATAATCACCTGGTCCTCAGCAGGTCTTAAATTAGGTAAATACAACCTCAGATGAAGAACAACAACACATGACACATTACACCCTGACATGATTTATTCAACAAAAATAAACCCAAAATGGAGAAGTAAGTACACCCTTTACTGCTTTTATAGGAATTAAGATGCTAAGTAGCAGACAGGTGCTGATAATCAAATGTCTGGTCTGGAGCAATTAGGTTTATGTTAACACAATGCCAAGGAGGAAAGACATCAGCAATGATTTTAAAGAAGCAATAGTTACTTCCCATCAATCTGGAAGAAAGATTATTTAAAAAGTGGAAAACATTCAAGACAGTTGCCAATCTTCCCAGGAGTGGACGTCCCAGCAAATTCATCTCAAGGTCAGACCGGGCAATGCTCAGAGAAATTGCAAAAAACGGAATTACATCTTACAAGCCTCAGTTAACATGTTAATTGTTAATGTTCATGACAGTAAAATTAGAAAAAAAGACTTAACAAGTATGGTTTATTTGGAAGGATTGCCAGAAGAAAGCCTCTTCTCTCTAAAAAGAACATGACATCATGGCTTAGGTTTGCAAAGTTGCAAGGAACAATGCCCTTTGGACAGATGAGACCAAAGTGGAGATTTTGGGCCATAATGCACAGCGCCGTGTGTTTGGTGAATACTAAAAATAACATATAAGCTCAAATACCTCATACCAACTGTCAAGCATGGTGGTGGAGGGGTTGTTTTACAGCCAGAGGATCTGGGAACCTTGCAATCATTGAGTTGACCATGAAAGTTTGAATGAGTCAAATGTGAGATCATCTGTCCAACAGCTAAATCTTGGCCAAAATTGGGTCATGCAACTGGACAATCTACAACACAATGGTTGAAAGGGAAAAGAATCAAAGTGTTGCAATGGCTCAGTCAAAGTCCAGACCTTAACCTGATTGAAATGCTGTGGTGGGACTTTAACAGAGTTGTGCATAAACAAGTGCTCACAAACCTCAATGAACTGAAGCACCATTGTACAGAAGAGTGTGTCTAAATTTCTCTGCAACAATGTGAGA
>VKOC01002134.1:0-14775 GCA_009364415.1 Spea multiplicata | reverse complement strand
GGATCAGTGCTCCGT
This sequence comes from Spea multiplicata, assembly GCA_009364415.1. Taxonomy (NCBI): domain Eukaryota; kingdom Metazoa; phylum Chordata; class Amphibia; order Anura; family Pelobatidae; genus Spea; species Spea multiplicata. The sequence continues at coordinate 14,760 of VKOC01002134.1, read as the reverse complement.
CGGGCATGATGATCCCGGACGGCAGCACTGTCCCCAGATCCCACCTTCAAACCTTAATGCCGACGATCGGGAACCCGATCGTCAGCATCGCGGGAGACATCAGTCACCCCTGGAACCGGGCGCTCGCGAGCGGTCCTCCGCCCGCGAGCAGTCCTCCGCCCACGAGCACCCGTCACCGAGGGAGAGACCAAGACTCCTCGACGCCCGCATAGAGAGGGATACCAGTCACCCCCGGTAGCGGCTGCTCGCGAGCGGTCCTGCGCACGCGAGCACCCGACACCGAGGGAGAGATCGTGACAGTACCCACCTCTCGAGGGCCGGCCGTAGGCGGACAATTCCCGGGTTTATGAGGAAATTTCTTATTAAAACGTTTGAGCAACGTGGGTGCATGAAGATCTTTATGAGAGATCCATGATCTCTCCTCAGGACCATAACCTTTCCAATGAACTAGGTAAGGTAATGAATTACGAATTCTTTTAGCGTCAATAATGGCTTGGATCTCATATTCTTCCTGAGAATCTACAACGACGTACTGAGGACTGGGAGTATAGTTAGAGAATCTATTACATACCAGAGGTTTGAGTAAAGAAACGTGAAAAGAGAAGGGGGAAGATGAAATTGGTAAGTAACTGGATTAATCTTACGGTCAATACGGAACGGACCAATGTACCTGGGGGCTAGCTACATGGAGGGGACCTTAAGTTTAATGTTTCTAGTGGATAGCCATACTCTATCACCAATAGCATAGGAAGGGGCCAACCGACGATGCCTATTAGCTTGGCGCCCTTACAAGCTCCGCCCCCTGGACCACGTCATCACAGTTCTGTGCAATCTCCCAGAACTCTGGACCCGCCCAGCCGCGCCCTCATCAATACAGATAGGAGGAACGCCGCTGGACCGGGAGCGGGTAAGTACCGTATACTGGGGATCAGTGCTCCGTCGGGCATCATGACGGCAGCACTGTCCCCAGATCCCACCTTCAAACCTCGATGCCGAAGATCGTCAGCATCGCGGGAGACATCAGTCGCCCCAGGAACCAGGCGCTCGCGAGCGGTCCTCCGCCCGCGAGCACCCGCTACCGAGGGAGAGACCAAGACACCCCCGGTAGCGGCTGCTCGCGAGCGGTCCTGCGCACGTGAGCCCCCGACACCGGGGGAGAGATCGTGACAATACTGAAACTTTAAGAGTCCGATGAGGTGCGGCCATGCCACTTGGTCAAAGGCTCCATTGAGATCTAGACTAATCAGAGCTTTAACACACATGTCCTGGGGCACATTGGAAAGCAGGTAGCTGCTACTGATGTGCATATGTCTATCACTTTATCCCTTTAATATTAATGTTAATTTGTTGCATTTTTCCCTTTAGTTTTTTTACATAATGGTCATTGAAAATACTATTTTTGTATTTTGTTTTCAAGAGGTTCACTGCTGTAGGCCTAACCTACCTCACAGGGTACCCTTACTCATGCTGTATGAAGCCAGAATGTGACATCATATCCTGATCCTCCTCCTCTTCAGGTTATACAGTATGGAGGAAGAGATGCTACAGAAATATGTGCAAGTTAAACACAGAGCTCCCCTCACTTACTCAGATTTCATAAAGTTCCTTTATTTGATATATTTTTTAGTTCATATAAATGCATATATAATGCGCACAGCAGTAACTTAATTATAGCACCAAAGCTCAATTTGCTGCAAAGGCTAGAACAGGGTATTTCATTTTTAGAGGATCAAAACGTGCTTTCAAAAAAGTTCTCATTATAGCTGGTAGCACATGCTGGTTTAACAGAAACCTAATTTGATTATAATTGCTGCAACTACTTAGAATCAAAGAGAATATATTGAAATATGGATACACGCACTGCATGTGAAGAGTAATCTTGTGATGTACAAAAAATTACCTATTTAATATTCTTTTTGTTTTAAGTGTAAAACATTTTATACATTATAAAAATGTTGCATTTTTGTTCAATACTCTGTAAACTTCTTATAACATTATCTGTTATATCTGTGTGATATGCCAATCCAAAGGTTGATATACTGCAGCAATACAGTTCCAAGTAAAAAACATGACATCATTAGGACTACAAATATCCTTCGGAATACTAAAAACATGCAGAGTAGTTTGTATAGGATGTGCAGCACTTTTCTATCTAGGAGTTGACGTAATGGCTAGCTAAGCAAATATTTGGCCATAATAGTGTGAACAAATCCCCAATATTTATGCCTTTGATAGATGTTTTTCAAATAGGATTTGCTGGATATGCTCTTATTGCTTTGTTTTGGTGGTTACACTAGGGATTTCCTTGATAGAGAATGACAGTAAATAATCCTCATACAGACATCATTTTGCATGGACAGAGAACCAGAGAAATAGGAGGATTTAATCCCCCTTTATCTTGAAATATTCACCTCTTTATCAGGAAATTCTTGATAAAGATTGGGGCGTTTTTAAAAGTAATTCTCTTCGAAAAGACTTTTGTGACCCTATTCTTTTCTCATATTAAGTTGTCCCTAAATGGAAGGATAAACTGGCAGGGGCTGACATTGGTTTGTCCAGATAAATTTTCTTTTGTAACCGGTGGTGGGAAATTATTTCCTGCTTGCAGGGCTCACACTGTAATATTTACCTAAATGTCCTTGTGGGTTAATTTACGTGGGAGAAATTACCACCCAGATCAAGACCAGGAACGATGAATGGAAAAGTAAGATTAAAGCGACTGTGTATAAGATTGTCAACTAAATGTAACTATAGCAAAATAGAAATTGACCCACCACCTAGTGGGAAAAACTATGTCCCTACTTCCAGCACTGAATAAAAATAGAAATGCTATTCTTATTTAATTTATTGGTACTTAACACAAATAATTGAAGTTGTCCTTTGCTGTGCCCCCAGGCCGGTGGGATGAGAGTTATGCGTGGTAGGTATGAGGGAGTGAGTTGTGATATATGATGGGAGTGATGTGCGATAGATGTGATGAAGATGTTTTAGTGAATGTATGCCTGTTCTGGTAAGTGTGTGTGTTCTAGTGTATATTAGCTACCGAGGGGACAAGGGACCACTAGCTTTACTTGCCCCCCAGGCCAGAAAGTACCAGCCCTCCCCTGTCTGTGTTATTATATAATGTTATTATTACACAATTCTTCCAATAATACTTTGCCCCTGCATTAATTATTATATATAATCTCTTATGTTTAACAAAGGCTATCGATTTAATAATAGTAACTAATTAAATCTTAGTTAGATATTGTACCTCTTTGTATGTTGGCTTGAAGATGACAGGAAATTTCCATCTCTATTGAGAAGACTTTGCCAAGATTATGCATAAAGTAAACCTTTTATAAATTAAAAAGGGATAGCTTTTTTAACTAATTCTCTTAAATCAATTTGTGGGGATTGGGTAAGATAATAAACATTCCTTCTCTAAGATGTGACCATGTACATTGTATTAGCAGAAATACCGTAGTACAATCAAAGTCTTAATAATGTGTTCATTGACTAGATAAATCTCTTACATGTAGCTCAAACACAGTCAATTAACTATGTATCACACTAGTAGGAAGCATTATGGAAATACTGTATATTTCCATAGCAGTTTACATATACAACCAAGACTAATTTACATAGCTAGAAATCTAGAGGGTCTTGATTTTTACTGTATGTTAACACTTGCTGTGAGATGCTTTGGAAAGAAAGAAATGAAGCCTCGTATGTGTACTTTTTTGTAAACAAATAGGTAAAAGTCCCATTTATTAAAGTCCCATTTATCTATCGCAACATTTCAAATAGCCAGAGGGACACTTTTAATGCAGTTGGTTTAAGACGTGATTAGATGTAGGGTGTTATTGAGACTTCCTAACGGCTTTATAACATATTGATAGTGATTTATGTAAGAAAGAAAGGTATTTAGTGTGTATATTATTTAAACAATTAATTTATACAATTTCACCAGGTCGATGGCAAAAAAGATGGTCAGAGGGTCCAAAGGACAAGGGCAGACTACAGGTTCGATAATGTTAGATGAGCACTGGTTGAGGCTGAAGGCAAGATCTGTGGTCAGGTAAGAGTCCAAGCATCAAAAACCATAGGCAGGCATAAACAAAGCCGATAATAAGCTGGAAATTGGCAAAACAGAACAGTAGGCAACTAGGCACTACTACTGGGGCTCTGGTATAAGCAGAAAAGGCAAACTGTGCCCTGTTCCACACCATATTTGCAGTGGAAGGGCACGTATATGGTGCACTCCTGTTCGGCAGTGGAGACCCAAGATGTTATCTAGCGGGTAGGCTGTGAATGCTCGGTCGAACACCTGGATGTGGTCGTGACACAGCGCCCCCCAGTCTATGATCGCTCGTACCTTATATTCTTCCTCTCCATCTAACAGAACTGGATTGGGTGAAGGGGTACGTGGTGTAACAGGAGCTGTCAAAGTAGTGATGGGTGAAACACAGGGTTATGTGACATGTGACTAGAGGGGGTCATATTTACAATCTCCTCCACAGGTTAAAAACCAATGTACTTAGGACCAAGTTTTTTACTAAGTCACCAGAATGAGGAATCTGCACACACACACCACAGGAACACACATCACAGGTGCTTAGCTGTGCCAGGAAATCAAAATAGAAAAAGTCTCCAGGCACTCAAGGGTTCCAGTTTAGGCAGGTTTATTGAAGGACAACACCAACAACGTTTGGACCTCACAATGAGGTCTTTATGAAGTTGATAAAGACCTCATTGTGAGGTCGAAACGTTGTTGGTGTTGTCCTTCAATAAACCTGCCTAAGCTGGAACCCTTGAGTGCCTGGATGTTACGGTCAGGTAGACGAGGGATCCAACAATGCAGGTAAGCACGGCTAAAGAAAGTCCAGAACACAGTCCGAGATCGAGGGCAAAAGCAGGCAGCAAGGTCAACAACAATCCGAGGTCAGGGCAGGTAGATCAGGTGCAAAACGGTAAACAGGTCCGGGTTCGTAGGCAGGCAGAGAAGAATCGTGGTCGTTTAAACAGGCAAGAGGTCGGTACACAAGGCAGAAATCAATCAGAAATATAGCACACCCAACGCTAGAGAACGTTTTAGAACGGGCAAAGACAAGGCAAACAAATGAGGCTTAAATAGAAAAAGGAAACACTCACGTCATCAGCCGCGCCGTAGAGCGCGTCGCGCCCTAAATTGAAATCAGGTGCGTTTGCTGGTCCCACCACTAGATGGCGCTCTACCGCCGTGTTCCCGGCGTGTGCGCGCGGCCACTCGCCTGGAGTGTGAGCGGGTGCATGCGCCCGAAGAGGCAGGACCGGAGGTGGAGACGCCGACGTCGGGGGACCCAGCGTGTGCAGCCGAGGTAAGTGCCGCAGCGGCGCGCGTAACCCGTCGGCAACCCCGTGTGGGACGGACAGTTGGGGCCGGCGCCCGGCGAAGCCGGCATGCGTGAGCAGCCGGAGAGCGAACCGTGGCGGCGGCGCGCGTAACACTGGAGCCTTTTTCAAGTTTTTTACTAAGCCATAAAAGCCCAAGATTGGTAGTGGATAACTATATGTCACCTATGGAGTAAATAAGGTTTGGTTGGCCATGTAGCTTTGTTGTATGCATTTTGGGCCTCATGAAGGGTGTCCAGGAACAGTATAAAGCTGTTAACACACAGAAGAAAGGGGTCTTGAAAAAGTGACCTGGCTTTCTGCAGGCTGGCAAGCTTTAGTTTGAAGAATTCTGGGTGCCTGATCAACACCGGTGTAGTCGCAGTAAAATACATCACAATCCTTGATCAATGTTGCTGCAATGCCTCGATATCTAGAGAGTGTTCACAATTGCCATAGTGAGAGGCATGCATCCTTTCAAAAGATGGTGGCACCCAGTAAAAAAGTCAAAGAGTTCCCAGAGAGTCTGTCCAGACACTCCTGAGACCTCTACCCCCCCCTGCAGGTTGATTACAGGTACTGTCCAGCTTACTTATCACTATGTGATTAGTAAAATATATAAAATATATATCAAAAATGTAAACATTTAAAAATTGTTAAAAATAAATAAAAATATAGTAACATTTAAAAATAATGTTCCAGTGATAACATCATTATAAGGGGAACCATCCAGTTGCAAGAATATGTATAAAAAAAAAAAAAAAGTTTAATTTTATAAACAAGTCATAAAATCTGCAGTGTATCCTCACAAAATTCCTGGCATAGGAAGCTTTAAAATATCAGTATTTGAAAAACCCTGGGGTGTCTAATTTGATGGTGGTAAATTGAATTAGCTGATGTCCCAAATAGGATATGGGTGCCGGATAACCAGATGTCAAAATTCCAAATTGAAACATGCGCACCCCCCCAATGTAACCTTTTAGTCCGCAAACAACCATTGGGGTTCTGTTTGGCAATGACATTTATCCAAAAGCTGTAAAGTCATACCTGAATTACAATATGTGGGAACCCCCTCCAAAAAATCACTACCAGAAGCTTTACCAAATGCCTTGAAGTGTCTAGTAAATTAAATTGTCCGTCTTCAAAGATGTTCCAAAAGTGTCCTTTTAGCCCTGAAACAACACCACAAAGCTATGCATGGCTGGTATCACTGTACTGAAAAGGCAAAAGAAGAAGCAGAGCTTCAGAAAATAAGACAGGGACAAGGAAGCGATTGGCAGAGAAGGTAGGAAGACATTAAGAGAGGACATTTCCAGGAGACTTGGGACCTCTGTGTATCAGTGTGGCACCACCCTGATGAGTGGCCTTATTTTTTTATTAAAAAAAATTGTTATATGGCATGAGCACAATTATAGTATCTAAAGAAAGCCCTTCTTCTGAAAAGAAAAACAATGTATAATTTGTGTGGGTACGGTAGATGGGAAAGAAGAAAAGTAAAGCTAGCCCAAACACAGCAGAAATGTTAAAAAGCAATTGTCCTTAAGGGGTTATTTGAAACAAACACAATTATCATGACACATGCCCTTAAATGCATAGTGCTATGTGTAGCAGAGCAAGAATCACTTTTAAGATTTTGCCAAAAACAGGGGGGGGGTTCTTCTTAACTCCAAGGGCAGACAGAATAATCTCTGGCTCAATTATTTTTGTACATAGAGCTTACCTTGGAATAGCATTCCTTGCCAAAGATAATCAGGTTTGTTGTTAAAAGCCTACCACCATCTAAAAAAGGAGTATATTCCAACCTTTTACAGCAATAACTGATTTTAATAGGTTGGCTCAAGTAATAAGCTATTTTATGTTTAAGAATATCGGTTGAGGACTGTGGAAGCTAAATCTTAAATTGAAAATAAACTTAATTTAGTTTTCAAAATATCCCCTGAGACTTAGAACCAAACTGGATATTTGCTATACATATATGTCCTACTGTAGTGGACATGGTTTGCAGTAGCGTAACTAGAAGACAAAGGGCCCTGGTGCGAGAATCTGCACCCCCAACCCAATCTATCCCCCTCTCACAATATCTACCCTCTCTCCCTCCCTTCTCACTATCTACCTTCTCCCACCCCCCACATTCTCTATTCTACCTCTCCCTACCCCATTTCCACCTCTCCTACCCGCTCCCCTTACCGCCCATTCTCCACTAACTCTTCCTCTCCTATCCCCTCTCACACTATTCTACCCTCTCCCCACCCCCCACTCTCTCACTTATCATACCGCTCCCTACCCCCCAATCTCACTATCTACCCTCTCCTATCCCCATTCTCACTATCTTACCCTCTCCCTATCCCCCATTTCTCACTATCTACCTCTCCTATCCCCATTCTCACTATCTACCTCTCCCTACCCCTTTTCTCACTATCTTACCCTCTCCCTACCCCTTCTCACTATCTACCTCTATCCTATCCCCCTTACTCACTATCTACTCTCTCCCTACCCCCCCCATTACTATACCAATTATCTCTAATGTTCAAGAAGTGCATTACATCTACCACTAGGTAACACTAGAGAGTGAGTGTTGATGTGTACTAGACTTGTGTACTAGAAAGGTGCGTTTTCGTTGTTCAGCTCGAATACTGAAGGAACGAACATGGTGACACCAAAACGTACACGAAGACGCACAACATGAAGAATCTTCGTGTTCATCTTCATTAGTATCTTCAAAACGAATCTCCCTGGTCCCTTCCCCTTCTAGCCTACCTTGTCTACGCAGCATCGCAGGGGTTAATGGGAGCGGGAATCCATAGGATAGCGCAAGGATTTTAAAAGTCCGTATGAGCGACTCTTTTGGTCGCTGCAGGGGGCTCGTCTGACATCAACCAATGACGAATAGCTGCACTTCATTGGTTGATGGCAGAGGAGGCCCCTGCCGGTGACCAATAGAGTTGCTCATACAGACCTTTAAAATCTGGTGCCAGAGCTGCTGCGTATTAACCCCTTCTAAAAAAACCAAAAAAAAACAGAACATATTTGCCCGAACCGAACATAGGAACAGGCAAATGTTCGTGGAATAAAAGATTCCCCACGAAGGCGAACACGACGAGTTCTAATGTGTAATGTGTAGATCCGCTGTTTATATAAGACCATGGATAATGGCTGCCTACATGAAAAGCCATGTGGGCTATACCAGGAATAATGGGATATCAGGAACTCTAGGAAGAAGGGAGGAGGAGTAGGACAAACTGGAAGGAGGGGAAGGAAGCAGTGTGACAGAAGCTAAGTGAATTGTGAAAGTTGTCCAGAGGAAGAATATCCTAGAAGCTAGGACTAGTTTAGTGCCTAGTATTGTAACTAAAAATAGAAAACATCTATTTAAAGATTTCTTAAAGTCTTCTGTATTAACCTGGAATCTAGACCCATTTTGGACACTGAACATCAAAGGAGTCATTTGGTATACTCTCTAAAGTTATGTACACATGTTAATACAATGTTATGTAGAATATAATTGTCTATCTGTAAATTTATTTATGGTAACATTTTCAATAAATTGTTTTTACCACCAGAGGTATTAATAAAGTATGTCATTATATATCATACTGTCTCTTGGTATTCATCTTTACATAATTTAACTGTATTCTGGAATCAAATAAATGTATTGTTAGATGCGTTTTGTCAAAATTGTGGTTCATTATTAAATGTTAGCATAATTTTGCATAAAACAGGCTATGACCACACCTACTTTTATAAAGAAAAAAATACTGTCTGTATGCTACAATTATTTGCATGATATTTATATGATATGATGCTATTTTGTACATTTATGACCAATGTAAATGTGCAGCATTGCCAGTTGTGCTTTTTTTCCCCTAAGATCTTGTTAGTGGTTATTTTAAATGACTTTCAGAGCAATAGAGGTGAATCACAGCTGAACTGTATACTTGCTTTACTACACAATTTGACATGTAGCATTGATTTATCATGGGTCAGATGCACTGTTACAAAGAATTTGTCACAGTGGATGAAGGCACATTGCAATACACATCAAGACTTTGTTTTATAGGTTCCTAAAAAAAGGAGCTGCAAAATCCATAGGAAAATGGTCACTGTTAAAAATCTCCTATGTTACCCTGTGTGAATGTAACACAATGATGTATTATCCACATCTAATTTTTCTCCTGGAAAAAAAATAGCCTAAATATGTCACTGGTTAGTATGGGCAAAATATATATATAATTTAGTGTTACATCGCCAGAACCAGGAGCACACACACTACAGGAGTTATTCACACTAGTCGAACTGCCCGAGGGCCCCAGATAGGATAACCAAGAATATAAAAAAATACTACTTTATCTGAATCAAAAAGCTAAACAACAAAAAATATAAACATATCAATAGGCTACCCTAACCATATGCATTTTACAGAAAAACACAAATATCTGCTTTTTATGGTTTCCTGATATGAGGTTAAGGTGTGTGGGAAAAGATAACTATTAATTAAAACTATTTTCTAAAACCTTCGTGGGTATCAATGACCCTCAACCCCTGCCCGTTTGGGATGAGAGGAGTGCCATAAAATCCCTTGACAGATGCATGGACCTTAAACCATGGCTCCCCTCACCTTCCTCTATCTCTGACTTGTGGAATTGACAGAGTAACGTTTGAAACAAAAAATAAAAAACCCTACCTACCCTCGACAATGTCAAAATGTCACTAATGTATAATAAAGAAACATATGCATGCTAAATTATAATGGTTACAGCATCTATAGAATCTGCTGGTAGATAAGAACCATCTGCCCAATTTATGAATGTTTTCCTTAGTGCTTAGCCTTATCTTATATCAAGGTTAGCCTTGTGCCTATCCCATGCATGCTTAAACTCCTTCATGACCTTCAAACAACTAGCTTGACTTCACTTACAGGCCCCTCCCTCTCATGTGCCACTCAAGGCTTTTGCCCAGATTTAAAGAACCCAAACCAGTATTCTATATGTTAATGCCTTTTCTATACTTCATCTTTTTTTAAATGCCTACTGCCAGGGCTGTTATTGAATATGCAGCTATCCCCCATCATATGTATGCATGTCATTAGTGTTCCATACTCCATAAAGCAACCATTTTATGACTTCTTACTACCTTACTGCTTACTACCACTACTTTTGTATTCAACGAGGACATCCAGGGGTATAGATTGTGGGCTATACTGGACCTTACAGAGGGCAGCACCCCATAGCTTACCTTTACACTACGGTCCTCACTGGTGTTATGACTCACACCAGCACCCAGCCTCTTAAGTTTCAATTGAGATTAAAAATAACTTGATTTACATGAAATATATCCTGGTATTATAAATATGAGTAATTAATAAACCAACTAATGTTCTGATACCAGCATCCATAGAAATAATATTCTCAGGCTGTCCTATCATAAAGATGGACTAGGGGGCTATGTAGTGCACTGAGCTGTCATCTAGGGAACTAGAAACCTGAGAACCAGCCATAAATATTTTCACCCACCTTAATGCCAAGTTCAATGTTTTCTCCACCATAAACATCCATTCCTGGATCCAGTAGACCAATCTCTCCAAAGAATTGCCTGTTCACTACAAATGAACAGCCAATCATTGCTGGGGTTCTGTATTAAATATAGAGAAATAAGTAAAATGTTAAAAAGAAGTAAATGACTGCTCAAGAGAAAAACATTTTTAACCCTAAATAGAAGAGACCTTACGATAATATTGTGAAAGTGTATAGTTTTTCTAAAGTTATAATATTATTGTTGTGCAAAGCTATATAATACAGATATGAATGAATTTACAGTAGCAATATCTTAACAAGTTATAGTTGTTAAAACACAACAAAAAGATTTAGGAAACCAGAGTACAATGCAAGACTGTTTCTTAGTTCAGAGATTTGAATGTAGAGAGCATGTTAATAACAGGAAAGCTAGGCACTATAGATACAAGGATTGGCCTCGTAAAAAGTGTCAAAATGGCTCTATTAAAATACTGCGCAGTGTCTTCTTTTAACATGTAGTTTTAAGGGGTAGATGAAATATATGTGACCACCATTGAAGTTAGAGCCTCATCATGCTAAATTTGACAAAAAGTGATACGTGCCTTGTAAAATGTGCCCTATAACAGCCAATATATATATATATATATATATATATATATATACGGTAAGTCCAAGGCATATAGAATTGTTTCCAAATCAGGACAAGTTAATGAATGTATTCGAAATATTGTTTCCCCATTGGCTCAAGCTGTGTGTGATTTATGTATGTGTAAAACTGGCAAAGCATTTAATCATACTAAATAATGTCTTACATTTATGAATATGGATGCATCCCCTACATGTGCTGGAAAAAAAAATTTGGGTGCAGTATCTGAGAGGGACATTATGGTTAATCAGAGACACTGCTGTCCTGTAGTATAAAAAAGCTTTTGTACTTAAGGGGTTAAAGTCACTGAGCTCTTCAGTATGACCCATACTGAGTTTATACATCCATTAGCAATGGGTCTGTCTGAAATACATAAACCTAATAATTACAGATTATCAAAAAACCTTTTAGAGCTAATAATGTTTATGTTTCATGATGCTCTTGATTGAGCAGTTTCTGCTCACTAGTGTTTGATGGGTTGTGATTTTTCACCTGGCTTACTGGTGCCTGGCAGTTCTTATCCACTAGCCAAACCTCATGGGAGATCCAGTCTGAAGCAATTTTATTGCAAGATATTTCTCTCCCTGATTTGTTTCACCATAACATGTGAACAAACATAAGTAATAGTATACATATGTAAGAATTTGTAGGAATGCACATATCCATATATGTACACATCAGATAAAAAAGCAAGGGGAGAAAAGAGTTAAAAAATAGACCTTAACTCCAAACCATGCAAAAAGAAAAAGAAACAAAATCCACACAATGCTGACCACATTATATGCATTCCAATAACAGAATGTATATTGTTATGAATTTAACAAACTCATTTAATTCTGTACCACTTTAAACTTTTATAAATGTTTGCCAACAGGGTACAACTTTAAAAAAAAAATCTGTATATTGTAAGACACTCACATACTTAAAATGAAGCACATAATAAGAGGGAACAGTGCAGAATATTTAAGCAAATCCCACCCATGAAACACTCTTCCTTTGGGGATTTTAAGATTTTTTAAAACAAAAATGATAACCATGTTTATCACGGAGAATAAACCCATAGCATAAAGAGTATTCATTCTATGTGACCAATATTTCTTAGCACCAGTGATAGATCGTGAAGAAGTCTTAGTGTGACAAAATGTAATGGACTGGAAGTTTTATTACTTAGGAGAATTATTCAACCCAGTGGTCCAAATGTCACAGAAAAGACACTGAAACAAATGCTGCTACTGAGCTAAAGCATCCTAATCTCATGTGGATAAGCATGAATAGGCTCTATAATTTGGCCAAACTATTACGAAAGCATACTTTCTATTTCAGGATTAAAAAAAGGTCATGAACAATATTCCAGTGTCTCAAATGCAATTCTTGTAATCTCTTTAAATGTGTTAAATTAAGTTCTTGCATTTATCTCAACAATCTCCATTTTGAGATCATATGAAACTGGTCCAGCAAAGTTGCCTTAGTAACTGAATAACACAGAATAATTGTTCATTGCATCCACAAACACATTCTTTGTGGCTTAATAGGCATCCATTGAAACTTTTCTGAAATAGGGACAGGTGAAGACATAAGGAAAAAGTACTTTCATTTTATTAAATAAAATATTTGACAAACATGAAGGGTGGCCATTTTTAGGAGAGACAGCCATTCTTTTCGTACCTAAACCCCTCTTTCTTCCCATAATGCCTCTCAATTCTAGCAAAAGAAAATTCCTGGGTATGTGCTCTCCATCCCAAAACATGCAACAATTTAATGAAAAGTATATAAAAAGAACAACAAAATTATCAAATATATAGAAATACATTACAGTTTGAGTATCCCTAATCCGAAATGCTTCGGACCAGATAAGGGAAAATTTCAGGTAACAGAACTGTCCTATCACCAGTTTCCACTCCATTGTTCAGGCTTCTCCCGTGGACCCAGAGTGCTCCCGCTTCATTGTTCAGGCTTAACCAGAGCACTTCTGGTCCAGAAAAGAGAGCAGAAGTGGAAGCCTGAACAATGGACGGGAAGCACGTTGGGACAGTGGGGAAAAGCCTGAACAATGGAGCAGCCAACAAGAAGCCGAAAAGGAGCTGGAGAAATAATTTACTGACTAAAGGAGAGGCCAGGCCTCTCGTTCTTGTTCGCCTTCAGTTGTGAGTACCCCTTATCGGAACTCCCCTTATCTGAAATTTTTTTCAGATAAGAATTTTCAGATAAGGAATTTTCAACATATACTATGTATTCAAAAATGCCTTGGTAAAGCTAAAATGTTCAAATGTTATCAGGTTATATACTTCTTATATATATACTAGCTGCTATATAGCTGGTTATATACTAGCTGCTAATGCATATGTATTATAATCTATTAAGGCCAATGTATTTATACTGGGCCCTAAACCTAACCCAGGGAGCACCACTAGCTGCTGTCATTACTGCAGAGTACTTGTATATGATGTCATGTCCTCTGTCTCTGAAGGACAAGGTGCCAAGTTGCATGTGCTGTGCTGGCTAGGTGCAAACTGTCATAGTGCAAATGGGCTGGTTGGGCAGATCAAAGATGTCTCTGCAACCGGTCCATTGGGCAGCAGTTTATCAGGAAGCCTGGTCTCCTAATAAGGCAGTCTACCCTCATTTTAAGGAAGATTGACCATCCAGAGGACCTACTGCTCTAAGCACAGGAACACACTCTTGCCTGTTAGTAAAAGAGATAGGTAGCCTAATCTTTCTCCTGTTCTCCTTATCTGAATTTCTTCTTCTCAGTCACAATTGTTCATTTCCAATTTTTCAATAAAAATGATATTCTACCAGATATTTGTTTAATGGCTCCAGAACTGGCATTAACTAGTTCCCAATTAGTACTGTCAGAATGATTCATCTCTAGGACCTGCTGTATTGAACTGATATACATTAAATGCTTAATCTGGACAATTAACTCTTGAAGGAGTGGATTAAAAACTATGGTAATTTTCATATAAAGTGCAAATATCATATACATGCCAAAAATAATTTTGATTTCTAATTTAAAGGGAAATACCATGTATTTTAGTTGTATACTGTTAAGAAAAGCTCTATAGTATGTGTGTATGCATGCTTAAGCCCTTTGCTAATGACTCCAGCTCTTTTTACAATGTCTTGAAGATATCTTTAGTGGTAAAAATTGGCAGTTTGAAATATTAGAAAGGACAAACTGTCCAATCACTGGCTATATCTGTACTTTGAAATCCATTAAGCAGAGCAGATATTCAGTTTTTTAAGGTAAAT
>VKOC01002133.1:0-27556 GCA_009364415.1 Spea multiplicata | reverse complement strand
GTGTGTGAGAGTGATGGGTGTTATGCTGAATGTTTGTGAATGAGGGTTTTAGATAGCATGGATGTGTAAGTGTTGGGGGATAGCTTGGCATAGGGAGTCTGTAATCACATTCCTTTCATGCCCAGATTCCAGCATGTAGTGGCTGCCTAGGCATGATAGGAGTGTGATTGCTGTTATAAATTATTTTTTGGTCCAACTTCAGTGTGTTAACACTTTTATTGGACAGAATAATTCAATGACAGTATTAATATATATATATAATTGCAAACAGCAATCACACTCCTATCATGCTAAGTCAGCCAGCACATGCTAGAACCTGGGCATGATAGGATTGTGATTGTTGTTATATATATATGTTAATATTGTTGTTGATTTTTTTGTCTAATTTTGGTGTTACTTTTAATAAAGTATTTTAAAGGTTTTTTTTCTTCAGTTTTGGCCAAGTGAATGCTGAATTTTCAGTTTCAGTCCAGAATTTTCATTTCCGTGCATCCCTACTATATACTATGCCAGTCACTAAAGTGTTAGGCCTACACCACATCAATGTTTGGCTTAGTATATAGTGATAGGGGTTGTCAGTGTCTGGCTCGGTGTATAGGCACACATTGACGGTGGTACCGCGTAATCCCTAAGCATATAATGATAACAATTATGCTGAACCCCTGTCAATGTTTGCCTAACCATAGAAACTATGCAGTTTTAAAGTGTGTGTGTGTGGGGGGGGTGCCACATACAGGGTCTGCCACAGGTGCCAAATACTCTAGGTACCCCCCTGCATCGTGCGGCAGTCAGACCCAACGGCCATGCCTCAGCTCCTCTTCCCACGTCTTAAAAGGGGTGCGATGAAGAGCTGAGGCATGCGGTGCGTGCACACCGGCCACTTTAATTTCATTAGGCGCTGGTGGAGTGACTGCCGCACGAGGGCTGCTTTCAATGTCGCTCGCAGCCGCTTTGATGGTGCAGTGGGCCAGTTGACTAGACTTGCCCCCCAGGCCTTAGGCTGCCAGCCCTCCCCTGACTGTAAGTGTTATTATTGTGAAGTGGAAGCATCTAGGAGTAACAACAGCTCAGTCACAAAGTGGTAGACCATGCACACTCACAGAGCAGCCTGCCAGTGATGGAGCACGTGGCATGCAAAAAATGTAGCCTCTAGAAGATCACCATGTGCAGTGCCAAGCATCAGCTGGAGTGGTGAGAAGCACACCCGCAGTGGACACTGGAGCAGTGGAAATGTGTTCTCTGGAGTGATAAATCATGCTTCACTAACTGGAAGTCTAATGGCCAAATCTGTGCATAGTGGGGTAATGGCCTGGGCCTTTTTGAGGGTTGCTGGGGGTTTGGGCCCTTACTTCCAGTGAAAGGCAATGTTAATGCGACAGCATTCACAAACATTTTAGACATCCAACTTTGTGGCACCAATTTGGTAAAGCACAAACTAAGACATGGTTTGGAACAAGAATGACCTGCACAGAGCCCTGACCTTATCCCCACTGAACACCTCTGGGATGAATTGCAAAGCAGACTAAGATCCAGACCTTCTCATCCAACAGCAGGGCCTGACCTTACAAATGTTCTTTTGGCTGAATGGGCACAAATTCCCACAGACTCACTCTTTTGTGGAGTGGAGATTGTTAATTGCCATGGTTTGGAATAGGATGTTTTGGAATAGCTCAAATGCTGAAGATGGTCAGGTATGAACATACTTTTGGTTGTATAATGTAAGTGTTAGGTATCACATATGTATTGTAGAAATTATGTGGCTTTTGGAATCTGACTCCTTCATTGAATCAAAATGACTTCAGACAGCCAAGAAAACCTCTAATAATGTTCATAAAATCTGGCTAAACTAGTTACAAATTTAGCTGAAAAGAGTCCATTTGGTGATTCCACCATAGCTCAAGAAATGATAAAGCTTTTTGCCTATGAAGCACGATTAATCAATGGGCAAGCTATTCTACTCCGGAAAGGCCTTGTAATAGGGGTGGAGCAGGGGCAGCTATGTGTCTCAGTTAGTAGGGAATTGAGTGTATGTTGGATATATGCCAAAATTTGAAAGTCTTAATAAGTTATTTAAACTGAGGACCATATTGGATCTATAAAGTAGGCCAGTGATTTCCTCAGATCCAGGGATTCTGCTGTCAGATGACCTGGCACATATTTTCCTGCACATCATATGGCCTAGCCTGAATGCACTTGATCATCTGTTTGCATTTATGATAAACCCCAGTGAAACACCTGCTAGAGGACTGCACCTGGGATTGGGGTCCCATCAAAAAACTTGTGGTTGCGGGCCATATATTGAGTGTTGTTGGCGGGAGCAGGCGGTCACACAATATACCAGTGGGTCCTTGTAATCCCGCACACTCCCGCTTTTGGAAGCGGGCGGGATTGGACACATGTTGCAGAAGCGGGCGGGATTGGACACATATGATGCTGGAGAGGGTGGGATTGGAAACACATGTTGCAGAAGGGGGCGGGATTGGAAACACAAATTGCGGGAGCGGGCAGGATTGGACACGTATGATGCAGGAGTGGGCAGGATTGGAAGCACATGTTGCGGGAACGGCAGAATTGGACACACATGTTGTGGGAGTGGGCGGAATTGGACACACATGATGCGGAAGCAGGCGGGATTGGAAACACATGTTGCAGGAGTTGGTGGGATTGGAAACACAAATTGCGGGAGCGGGCGGGATTGGACACGCATGATGCGGCAATGGGCAGAATTGGACACACATGATGCAGAAGCAGGCGGGATTGGAAACACATGTTGCAGGAGTGGGTGGGATTGGAAACACAAATTACGGGAGCGGGTGGGATTGGACAAGCATGATGCAGGAGCGGGCAGGATTGGAAACACATATTGCGGGAACGGCGGAATTGGACACACATGTTGCGGGAGCGGATGGTAATGGTCAGAAATTCAGCGGGAGCAGGATTAAGCCCGTGCAGGGCTCTAATACCCACCTCTATTAAATGAATACTGTGGAGCACTAATTCAGTTGTTAACCTTATTAGAGGCCCCCTTGTACAGCCCTGGTCTCTGGAGTTATTGTACTTGCTTTCGATGAACGCCAGCCAAACATAAGTGCAAAGCATTTCCCTGCCAAAAAAGGAGAGATAGGACCATAGTTTCACAATGAATATATGTGCTGGTGTATCAGTAATGATACTCAAAATAATCTGGCGAAGATAGTATGTTGTTTTCAACAGAACCTCTCCCATCAAGAAAAAAATGTGTGTAACAGGCATTTAAGGTTATACATTAACGTGCTTACATTTATAAATCCTTGCCTTGTTATTGGAATTGAACGTAGAGGACATATGGTGAATTGGTTTTAAATGACCACGCGAAGTTGTAAAAAGCTATTAGGTATCCTGTGTACAGTTTGCCGTTTAAGTGGCCGTGGGGTTAGTTGTTTAACAATCTCGGTTTAATATATATATATATAAAGTGTCATTGCTTTTATAATAACTGTGACAAGGAGATAGGGAGTGGGCGGGATAGGTTATAGAGGGATGGATATGGGTTGGATAAACAGCAGGATATTTAACCCATATCAGAGGGCTGTTTGGATGTGCACTTGAAGAAGAAGTCTGCACATCTCCCTACCCCTCTGAGCAAGCAGAGAAGTCACTATGAGCACAGCTGGGAAAGTAAGAACACTATCCTGTAGACCATTTGCTTTTTTACATTTTAATTGTTTACATTCTATTTATTATAACTTCAATCAATCTTCTGGTCCCACACTTTCTAGAAATTAAGGGATTAAAACTGTCATTGAAATGAAATTCTGTATCTACAAATACAATCTGTATATATATATATATATATATATAATATATATATATTATATATATTTTCATATACACAATTTGCACCCTAACTCTCCTAACGAGTGTGTGTGTGTGTGTATGTATATAATATATATATATATATATATATATATATATATATTATATATATCATATATACATATATATATATATATACCGAGACACTGAGACAGGAGGTGAAAATGATGTTTACAGCTTTCAGTAGTCTCTCAGTTCTGCATAGTAGCTCAATACTGCTATTTCAATGAAGGGCTTGGCTCTGCATAACAGAACTGTGGAGTTCAGAAACAGTGCAGACACTTTGAATATAAACAGTACAAAGTCACAGGAATTACAGTATGTACATTGCTCAGTATATGCAAAATCAGGTGGGGGTGGTACAGGCAGAAACATTTGCAATAGTGTTTTTTTCTACCAGGCACAAACTGTGTCAAACAGCACTAGGAATACAAAGAAAGAAAAATACATGCTTTTAAGAAAATTCCATTTCTGAACTGTACATTTACTTTATTTGTTGTGTTTCTAGTTCTGCAGTAGTTTTTTTTTAATATTTTTTCCAAACACTGTCAAAATAATAGGCAACAAATATCTTAAGAATAAATAACAATATAAATACACATTTCTCAGTTTACCCAATTTAAACATGAAAGTCTAATTTTAAGACAGACCTACTTGTGAAATTAGCTCATGAGATTGGTTTTGAAAAGCAAATAATAACCGCAATATACCAAGAAATCCCTAGGGTTAAGGTAGATCTGTCATTTTACAGTTTAGGAGGCTAAACAAAACAACATAATGGTGCTTCCAGATTAAAAGCAATATACTTATGTATTGAAAAGAAACTTTATGTGGGTAGAAGTTAGGATGGCTGCAGCGGCTATTTTTTCTGCAATACGCATATGTAAAATGCTTGTGTCCTGATAAACATAAACCTGTGCTCACTCTAGTAACGTTAACTTTCCATTTAGCTGAACACATCTCCTGCACACAAATTAGGGGATGCAACAGGATTTAGAAGGGGAACACCATGCAAATTTAAAATCCAATGCATTAAAAGTACATATGATAGCTGGAGTGTCCCTTTAACTTATGTAGATGGTAAATAAAGTCACCATATCACATGCATTACCTTGAGATTTATTTACTTCGATGTTGCTCACCTAAATCCTATATATGTTATCGGAGTAGTGTTGAAAGCGAAAGTGCCAATGGCTATGCAGCACGATGCTACATGTTATAGATCCAGGTGGGATGTTTCTTGCAATGAATTTTGATCTATACGTTACTGTATCCAAACCTGCAAAAGTGAATGGCTGCAACTAATGAAAACAACGGTTATTTTTTCGAGCTTTGTATAAACAAATCCCGCAAATCTCAATGAACTGAACCAATTTTGTAAAGTAGAGTGGGCCAAAATTCCTCCTTAATGATGTGAGAGACTGATAAAGTCATGCAGAAAATGATTACTTCACACATGGCTTCTACATTTTGGCTTTATTTTTTTTGTCATGTGTAGTATGTCATGTCAAGTTGTTCATCTGAGTTGTATTTACCTGATTTCTGGACCTTTTTTTAGAACAGATGATTGTTATTATGTCTTGATATTCAAAGAGGGTATACTTTCTTTTTCACATGACTGTATATGCATTTATTTTTTTAGATCCCTTATATTCTACCATAAACATATTGTGAACAGTCATAAGAAGTTACATGTTCAGGATTGCAACTACTGTGAATGTGCTTTAAGGATCTGTGATTAATACTGTTTTATACTAAGAGGAATTTGAAGCAGCTGTGCCCTTCGTCAGAATGTGTGTATGACATGCCAAGTATCAACTGATTACGTTGAATGCTTGCATACTTTTCAATAAATATTTCCACAATAAATATAACCACACATCATATTTACTGGTTGCTAGTTTAAAAATCATTAAAACTGTCAGACCAAAATATTTTGCATGCTACGGATTCAGTCTGAAAGCCTGTTATTTATGACCTGTTTATGTTAATTTGTCAGGTTATCAAATGCAAGGCAGCAGTTGCCTGGGAAGCTGGCAAACCTTTCTCAGTGGAAGAGATAGAAGTTGCACCACCAAGGGATCATGAAGTCCGCATAAAGGTGAACAAAAATCACTCCTAGAAACTTTAAGCGTCAGAACAATATCACTATCAAGTAACACAAATTACCTTTGTAAATCATAGGCAGAACAAAATAAACCAAAGCTAAGGCAGAGAGACAGAAGATACAATAGTCTGTTAGGTGAAGAATACTAAGTAAGGCAAGATACTATACTCAGTCAGGTGACAAACACTTACTGTGGAGGACAGGTCAAGCCACCTACTGGTTTCCATTTGTGGTTGGATCACAAACCTTTGTAATCTAGAATCAAGCTCTGACTGTCCAAAAAAATGTTTCAGAAATGTGTTCTATCAAGAGGGCCTTAGGAGTTTATGTATATGATAATAGAATACCTACCAAAATAGGACACAAGGACAGATTTCTAAAGTTCATGGAAGCTAAGTGACAGATGCCAGTATGCAGTTGTGCACACGCCCTTCCATTATTATCATGTTCTGCCATATCCCATAATGTGCTAAATCAATTTTTAATATGGGGTACACATTGAATTTGTGTCTAGGGGCACCAGTGGTACAGAACTGATAGAGATAAGTGAAAGTGGCAACTATTATTCACATTTTATTGAATGTATAGTGTTTCACACAGAAAGCCAACCAAGGTCAGCCATAACCAAAGGCAATAAAATGTTGCAGGCCAAGATTATATTCCATCTACTAATTAGAAACATATGGTATTATTGTACACGAAACACAAGTTATCAGCCATAAGAGAAAGTTCAGTTTACATTTTAACGTTATTAATAATGAGATCATGTGTAAAATTGCAGTTGAGTTATATAATAAATTCATATAAACCAATTTATGCGTAGTTATATAATGGAATAATATAAAACCGCAGAAGCAAAAGTTAAGTTAGATGGAGTAACAAAACTTTTCTTCTATTTAAAAAACATCCATGTTATTTTACAATTTTCTTTTCCTTTTCTGACAGTTCTAGTTTGCATAGTACCGGGATATCATGAAGACTTAGAGTTTTGTTTTTTTGCTGTTAGTTAGTCTGCTGATTATTTATGATCTTGAGAGTCAGCAATTAGCTCAGGCCAAAAGATACAATTCCGTTTCACCACGATGCAGGAAGCCTTTTAAAGCACCTATTTACGTCACCAGTAATATAACAAAGAATGATACACATTTGGTTCCGTTTCTGGTCCTCCAAGATCTTTAGCATGACTTTAACACTTTCCATTACATTGTTTTTAGATTGTGGCCACAGGCGTCTGTCGTACTGATGCTCATGCCGTGAGCACCCACTTTAAAGAAGGTTTGTTCCCTGTAATCCTTGGCCATGAAGGAGCTGGCATTGTGGAAAGCGTTGGACCAGGAGTCACCAAATTTAAACCAGGTAAGGTAAAGAAAAAAAAAGCACACATCGATGATGTGATGCCACAAATTAACAACTTCTGCAGTAACAGTCCTTATTAATTTATAAATAGATGGCTATTTAATTTGTTTTCTATTCTAAGTAATGCTTAATTTAAGGGGAGAAAGAAAAACAGATAATTTTTTCCTCTTCATTGCTACTTATTACCAAAACAGTATTTAGGTTTTAATAAGACATTGGACCGCACCTCTCCTGCCAACTGTCCCTGTAGTGAATAGACTCCCAGCCCTCCTCTGTTTGCTACTCCACTACAAGCAGCCGTACAAACAGTAATAAGCTCAGAATGCAAGTACTTTTTCACAAAGCACAGATGTCATCATTCCTTATGTTTTTTAGGCGACAAAGTTATCCCTCTCTATATCCCTCAATGTGGTGAATGCAAATTTTGCTTGAGTCCAAAAACCAACCTTTGTCAGAAGATCAGGTAAGCAAACGTCAGCCTCAAAATGATCAAACTACTGGGTAAATCAGGGGTGGGCTGACCTTGGGGAACTTGAAGCTATTGTTCCCTGGGCCAGGCCAAATTCTTTGAGTGTGGTTGACAAATTCTTTAAGCACGGCTGCCCAAATGTGACCCCTAATAGTCCGTCAGCACGCTTTGGGCAGTAGGCGCACGCGACATCTGTGAGCAAAGCCAACTGAAAGGACTGGCAGCAACGACATGACATTTAGCAGTATTTAACAAGCAAATGTACTGAGTACTGTATTGGCCAAAACACACAAGTTCACCTGCCATGTCACGTAAGATGTACTCTTGCAAGGTTAGGTTGCTTGAAACACGATCTCAATCTGAAGCCACAAAAAAAACCTAAACAGAAAACAAACCGCTAAACAGGTAGTGTATGTTCAATAATGCATAGAACAGTTACATAGAAGTTGTTCCCTTTTTCTGTGGTGCTGCATAACTACACTACAGCGTCTAAGTAAATAATTGTCAGTTTTCCTCATGACCTCTTACACTTTTTTCCTTTCTGTTATCTGGACTCTGGTACCATTGCCAACTTACTGCCAGGGGCTTGGTGTCATGTAACTGGACTACCTTCTTACACAGCAATCATAAGATTGATTCTTTCACCTGGGACACATAAAAACAAAATCATGGAAGCAATTAAGTGCAAAAAGCACTGCTTGCAAAAAACTATACAACAAAAGTGGTTGCAGGACTGGTAATAAATAAATACAGAAATCATTAGTAGCGGATATCATTCGTTTCATTATCAAATAATCCACTTGGGGCTCCTAGGACCTAGAGGTCCTGTACACTGCAGAGTTCTATGTAAAGTGCCTGCAGTTAAACAAGTTAAGCTAATAAATGGTGGCACAGACATTAGAAAAGTTTGAGTTCATTCAAATGGTGTGCGGGAACATCTAGTGGCTGATAGGTGAATTACAGTGATTTTTTGTTTAATGCAGTATAACAGTAAACATTGTTTTTATCTTAAGCTGCAAAGTAAAGAACAATATCACTTACCATACCACAGATCAGTTCTTGCCATATGCTTTCTCTCTCAGTGTACTACGCTGATGGATACTTACTCTTGATGCGAGGAGCCGACAGTGCACACAGGCAGTAGGAATTGATAAGCGTTCAATAATCAACATAGAAGCTGGCACATTTGTGTACATTACTTTACATTACATATATTACTTTACATAACATATATTTATACAGGAGATTCTGTAGTGCAATAACAAAATGGTACAAAAGGAGAAGAGGCCCTGCTCTTCCGAGCTTATAATCTAGTCGGTAGTTGAGGCAAGTGAAACAGTAGGAGAAGACTTCTTGGGTGGGGATGAGTTGATCGTAGAGGTTGTTGGTCATTCAGTTGGCTTGATTAGGATGTTGGCTGATTGCTAGGTGGAAAGGTTGTACGCTTCTCGAAAAGGGTGGGTTTTCAGAGAGCTTTTGAAGTCACGCACAAGTCAGACGAAACAGGAAAGGGAATTCCAGAAAAGGTATACAACATGTGTGAAATGCTAAATATGGGAGTGGGAAGAGGTAATGACAGTAAAAGAGAGATGCAAGTCATGAGAGAAATGTAGAGCGCAGTGTATTTTAATTAGAGGGGAGAGATATAGGGAGTGGAGAGTTGTTAGGGGCTCTGTAGGTCAGGGTCAGAAATTTGAATTTGATTCTGGAGGGTATGGGGAGCCAAGAAGCGATTGGCAAAGTGAAGCAGCAGTTGATGAACAGCAACAGATGAAGATTAGTCTAGCAGCAGTGTTAAGGATGGATTGGAGTGGTAAAAGGTGGGAGACCAGCTAGTAGGGAGTTGTAACAAATCCAGATGTTGATTAATATATTCGAGTGGATGGATTCAGGAGATGCAGGTGAAGACAGCAGGTTAGTGGCTGGATGTGAGTCAAGTGTGACTACAACCTGTTGTCTCGATACAGTAATAGGAAATTTACTCAAGCATGAGATAGGCATACCTTTGAAATTATGGTTGTGCACCTTCTAAGCACAAAACAAAAATGGCCGACATGCCACTTTTCCTAATAAAAATGTAAGGCTTTGGAGATTAAAAATACATATGTAAAAGAACCCCACCTAACATGAATATGATCTTAACTTGTCCTTAGAACATAGCTGAACTGCCCCTTTCAGAGTTGTTGCCATGACGAAATTAATTTATTCAAACGATCCATAACTTGTGCTTTTGCTTTTTCAGTCGGTAGTAAAGGGTATCAGGTTAGTTATCGGTGCCCAAACTTCCAGTATATCTACAGCTTCTACAACCATAGAACTATTTTATTGACATTGTGTTCACATTGTGCTGTCATGGCTACTTTTTAGAAGACATGTATGTATGTATGTGTGCTAAATATACAAATGTATTTATATTTATTTGTTTTGTCTCTTCATTAGTAAAATTAAGACTGCCATTTCTGATCAAGATTTCATGGCTGACAATACAAGCAGGTTTACCTGCAAGGGGAAGCAATTATACCACTTCATGGGCACCAGTACCTTCTCTGAATACACCGTCTGTGCTGAAACCTCTGTTGCCAAAATTGATGATGCAGCTCCACTGGACAAAGTCTGTCTGATTGGTTGCGGATTCTCCACTGGGTATGGTGCTGCTATAAACACTGCAAAGGTAACTGAGCTGACCTCAAGACTCTTAAAATATTAAGTTTGTAATGTTCCATCATTCAGATTCTATGTGGCGACTCATGAAATGACTTGACTAATGACAAACAACACTAATACCTACCGTTATGGAAACCTTGACTTATGATTAAAGACACTTAATTGGGTAACATGCATTCAAACAAGGATATGAAGCTATCAACCATGACATACTGGTATCAAAAGCACTAATTAGGAGTCTTAGATATCATCAGTGTCAATGAGTCTGCTCCAGACTATTTGACCCTGATATTTGCCCCTTCACCCTGTGATTAGAGCAAAATCCCTGGGACTCGGGGTCAAACCCTGAGAGTTCCAATGTATGCCCATTGTCCTGTGATGAGGAATAACATAGTGCTATACACAATGACTGACAACATATAATAATTCCAATATATATGATTCTTGTAAGATAAACTAGACGGAAAGTTGCCATCTACTGTACCTATAAGCAGAAGGATTTAAATCACTGCCCGTGAAAGTCTAACCATATTACATCTTTCTAAAGCTAACGCAAAACATCCTTAACTCACCATAAATATATCAATAAAATAAAAAGTGGATTATTATTTTAATATAATTTATTCTCAACACTGATACAATTAATGCATGAAACATACATGAAACATCTACAGGTTCTCCTGAACTTCCACGATTATATAAAACTTAATAGACTGAAAGCTTTCACATAAACATACCTGGGAATTCTTTGAAGGTATTTGAGTCTGGATTAGCCTGAGAACTCTGTGTCTAAGGAGGAGATTAGCCCTATCAACCTCACATCCCACCCAATGAAGGGCATTCGCATTCCTCAGTGCAGCAACTAGCATGATCCATCTCCTGATGCCACATATTTAGAGAGAAATTATGGAGTTAAAATAACAACTTCTTTTCTTTCATGCAGCATGCCTTATGAGCATACCTTAGAACGTCCAGGCTCTGGTTACTCAGAGACCTCCCTTTTTGAGAGGGGTGGGTGGGGCTACCCACATGAAGGGGAGGGGTTTGTCACACATACAGGTGGGGACAGACACACACATGGGTGGAGCTTTGCCCAAACACGTTAAATTTGTATGTGGTAGGAGGAGAATAAAGTGGGGAGTGTACCTGTCTCCACCTGGAGATTGAGCACTGTCACTCAGAGAAACAGAGAAATAGGCTTCGCCCGGAGTTTCCAAGCTAAATTTAGGGAATTCCTTTTGTTTCTGTAAGTCCACATTGTTATGTGATCCACTGCTTATTATGTCCTGTTTACCCTTGTACACCTGACCATTGTACTACCATGTCATACATCTCTGTATTTCACTTGGTTCAGTAACTTTGTTGAAAAAATCTTTTATCTGTAGGTTGAACCTGGTTCTACCTGTGCAGTGTTTGGATTGGGAGGTGTCGGGCTCTCTGCTGTCATGGGATGCAAAGCAGCAGGAGCTACTCGAATTATCGGAATTGACATCAACAAAGACAAGTTTTCAAAAGCACTTGAGCTGGGAGCTACTGAATGCATCAGTCCTAAAGACTACGACAAGCCCATCCAACAGGTCATAAGTGAAATGACTGGCGGAGGTGTGGATTTCGCCATTGAGTGCATTGGAATTATTGAAGTTATGGTACGTTGTTGTACAGGTTGTAATTTGAAAATGGTACACATACAATTCACTCTGAGATTTTACTATATCTTAAGAGTACTTAGAACATGAGCCAAAACTTATTTCAAGTAAAATACTTGTGCACAAAATAATTGCAATTAAATTAAAAAGTAACTAGCTAAAATTACAATGTGTTTTAGGGTAAAACTGTTTACTTATTATTATGTTGGTCCCTTTTTATTTATGAAGACTCTTCTTTAATATCATTTATAGAAAGCTGCCTTGGAGTGCACTACAGTAGGCTGGGGTACCTGTGCAATAGTCGGAGTGTCTTTAGCAGAAGAGGGGGTGCCTGTGGCTCCATTCCAGTTGATAATGGGTCGCACATTGAAAGCTACATTCTTTGGAGGTAAGATTTCATCATGAAAATGTTGAAAAAAGTAAAGTTAAATTAAAGCTCTTATAGATGGAATAATTTCTATTACAGATGTGGTATGACATCATTAAAAAACTTATATCAATGGTGCTGTTCCACCTACTTTGCTGAGTGGGTGTGCTGAGAAGGTGGTTTCCTCCATGCATTACGCTCCCTTTCAGCTTCATGTTAGTAAATGTGATATTTAATGTGGTCTGCAGGTTACATATTTCAATAGGATCCAAAGAATGTGATACAACAGGATGATAACAATGAAGACATCAAGTATACTTTTCATTCCTGTGTTCTTTTTTATTAATAGGTTGGAAGAGCAAGGATAATGTCCCCAAGCTGGTGTCTGACTACCTGTCAAAGAAATTTGATCTGGATGCCCTGGTTACCTTCACCCTACCGTTTGATCAAATTAATGAAGCATTTGAGCTCATGCGTGAAGGGAAGAGGTGGGTATATTTAACCTCGCGGTGCTAGAATATATATCTGATAGATAATTATTCATAGGTAACACAATATTTATGACCTCAGCATACATTATGGCATACCCCTTGGTTTTCAGGCATCCAAACCAGGATACCTGTGTTGGGGGTTGTGGCAAGAGGCAGGGAGGTGACCGGCTGGTCCCAGAGGTCCATAGGGCGGTAGGCATAGCCACCCTCCGGCCTTACCCTATTAGCCACCTTGTTACACTAGAGTTGGGAAGAGGCAAAATGGGACCATTGCCTTGATAACTTCCTGAGCCAGTCTCATGCTTCCCACTCCCAGCAAAAGTGGAAAATTGGGCCAGCCTGTCCTGCAAAACTGCTGAGAAGAACATTATAGTGAAATAACTTTATAAAGAGTCTGTGTTTCACCCCTCCCTTACACTTATACGAAACACAAAATTATGCCTCTCAACATTTCAATTAGCCAAAAGGGTACATTTTTCATTTAGGGGGTGTGCTTGTAAGCATGGGTAATCTGATTTATTTACACAATTGAATTTATAAACACATTTCTTTGTTGTTATGTGTTTTAAGCCTAAAGATTACTGTGATACTCTCATACCTAGCCAACTGCTAGAAAAGAGGGACAAAAGGGGAGGAATAAAGAGATTTGTATCACAAAGAGGGACACTTGAAAGGTATTCAACATATCTAACAGTTGTTCTTTGCTTTTGTTTTTGCAGTATCCGAACAGTGTTGGTGTATTAATACCACATGGATTGATGAAAGCTCCGTGTAGCTTTTTGTGAAATCTGCCTTGTACATCTAAACTTCACTGACAGATTCCATGCACGAGATATGAATGATATGAAGAAATTATGTTACCCATATAGCATGTTAAAGGTCCTCAATAAGAAATCACTAGTACATTAGTAGCCTTCATGCCTGTATGTAAAATATGTGTGCACTGATATGTAGCAAAATGCTATAGTATTGCTATAGTTGACACCACCGGACACGTTCAACTTATAATTTTTCTTTGGTGCTGTAAACTAAGTGTATTAAAAACTGCTACTGCATGAGTGCTTTGCATGGTTCAATAAATATAATACAAGAAACCTACTTCCACGTTGCTGTGTCTTTGAATTAACTAACACAAAATGCAATCAAATGTTGGTGGAATGGTCAGGTGTCCCAATACTTTTGTCTATATAGTATATCTCTGCATCTAGGAAGGCTGCATATTGTAATACATTTTAAAACATGCTATCGGTGCAAGCTTTTTTTTAACAGCTTTAACTATTAAGGTATGCTGACGTTGCATATTTACGAGTGGCTACTGCTCAGCTCGAAAGTACGGTACATGAGTTGAACTGTCTCTAGAAGCAGGCAGAAGGGAAAGAGGATAATGAGACAGAAATGGGGTCTCCAGTGGCACGCATTTATTGCATGTAGATCGTCATCCCTCAAAGTGCACGCTTTGATCAAGACCTTTTAGATAAATCAAACAATAATCTTCATGGAATATTTGTATTCATTTTTAAAACGAAAGCACACACTTAGCATTTAACCCTAATCTCAATGAAGGATCAATTATGCTACTAATAATAACTCCCTGCTGGTCCTTCCATGTTATCACAGCTAAGACCAAAAGAGTTAATACTCACTGCGGATAAACTTACCAGTTTTCCATGACAAACAGTCACATAAGTGCCTCACAGGGTTAGAAAATAACCAGTATTCAGGAATTGATCCTTATAATACAGTGATACATGGTATTTCGATTAAAAGCACACCTAAAGGACTGAGGGTATCCAACAATACCTTTATAGGCCACGGCAGCCTCATTAGGAGAAAAATCCTGTCTGCTTCACTTGCTATATCATACTAGAGTAAATTCACTGTGGAAAGCATCAATGGCTTCACTATGTCACACTAATTTCCCCTGAGTTGAGAAACCTATAGAAAATGTGTATTGCAGGTCTCCAATTAAGTCAGTATTACACTGCATGATGTAATAGAGCCATGTGGTCAACCTGAATCAGTTCCCACTTTACATTACATGTCCAGTGACTCAGGCCAGTCAGGAGAATAAGATTTGAGAAAATCCATGCAACATATACCTTGAGGTTACTTACACAAGGACTACCAGTGAATTTCCCTGATAGATGGGTTAACTGGTAACCTTACGCACAACCCTACACAGATGAAGGCATAGAAGTCAGTAAATAGGTCTTATAGGTACCAACATCAGTGAATAGGGGGATCTATAGCATTTCCCTTATAGTCTAGTACAGGAAAAGTCCATTTTAAGCATATGAGGCAATAGCAGCTTCAGTTTGGGTAATGTAGACATTAATATGTAATTATCCCCCCCTGTGCAGCTTTATCAGCTTCCAGTCTTGTTGGAAAGATTTCTACAAGGTTTTGCAGTATTCCTGTGGGAATTTTTGCCTATTTATCCAGTAGAGCATTTGTGCGGTCAGGCACTGATATTGGACGAGAAGGCCTGGCTCGCAATCTCCATTCCAGTCCATCCCAAAAGTGTTCAATGGGATTGAGGTCAGGGCTCTGTGCGGGCCAAGTTTTTTCACATCAAACACAGCCTTACCATAAGAGTGGGAGCTGCAAAGGAGAGACTAACGACATATTAATGTCTATGTATTTAAAATGCAATGTCATAGTTCCTGTTGGTATAACAGTTAGGTGTCCCAATACTTCTGTCTATACAGTGTATCTCTGCATCTAGGAATCTTGCATCCTTTTGTCCCAGCTAAGGAGCAAGGTAAATTGACCCCAACACACCGAATTTGATACCTCCATCTAACTGTATGGGCACACTGGGTTGACAGCAATGTGATTCACCAGGCAGCCTCCCCTGGGACAGTCTTCAGGGTTGTGCTGAGGCACTTAGGGAGTGCAAGGTCTGTCACTTCAGACCTCGGCGCTGAGATAAGACATCATATTCTGGCGCTCGGCATCAATTGCCGGCGTGTAATGATTAGGGATCACAGAAGCTGAGGTCTGAAGTAATCGACCTTGAGCTCAACCTTGTGTGTGTGTTTGTAAGCTGGTGTGTGTGGGCAGTGTGTATGGGCAGGTATGTGTAGGGGCAGTGAATGTGTATATGTGTGCTTAAGAGTAAGTGTGTGTAAAGGCAGGGTATGTGTATATGTGTGTTTATGGGCAGGTGTGTGTAAAGACAGTGTGGTGTGTGGGTTGTTCTGCTCACAACAACCAGGCAGCGCGAGAGCCTGTCGCTCTGTCTCTGCACGTATCTGTAAACTATAAAGAAAAGTTGTTGAGAGTTTTCCTCTCTTTCTTAGATCTGAAGCAATCCATGAGGAAGAGAGGAAAACTTTTGGAAGCTTTTCTTTTAATTATTATTACGGTATACTGCAATACTCTGGCATTTTGGCATCTCATTTCTATATATTTATTTAGTTTTTTCAGTGGCATGATTTAGTGGTGGAACTTATTAGTGCCGCCCTAGTTTTAACTGCGGTGTGCCCCCTATACATTGTTCCCAGAGTCACCACTGCACCCACTTATTGCCCAAATTAAATTGTACAGGGCTGTGTTGTTTGTTGGCGCTTAATAAATAAAAATAATAATCATAACAGATATCAGCCATGACATGCTCTGTGTCTGTGTAGCATATGATGGAGTCAGCTTCAGGCTGTGTGACCCTGAGAATCTGCCCCTTCACCCTGAGGTAGGAGAAAAACCCTGAGACCGCGGGGCAAAGCTGGGTATGTTGAGTATAAAGTTATAAGCTTTGCGACGGTCTATTCAAAATGCTTTCCAAGAAAGAAATTATCATATTTTGCAAACCTACTGTCATTTTGTAAATGTAGTTTGCATATTTTCGTTAAGCTTATTTTAAAAGAAAAACATTACTTTTCCCCGGCGTTTAACGTTTGCGGGTTTATATTGTTATTATTGGGCTCTAACAATAAAGCCCCCTGGATTACGTAGTGATAGCTGCTGATGGTCCGTCAGCCCACGAGGTGGCGCTCGGGCCTCCTCATGCCATTTCTGCAGCGTGCGGTGAAGGCGCCTTTTAGACAGCCGTGGGAGTGACGTGCGTGGACGGGTGTCTTTGCTGGCTGTAGTGGAAAGAGAGGATCATGGCCACGGAGGGGAAGGTGAGGGCCGGTTACAGCGCTGCACTTTATGCGTGTCAGGCAGGGAAGTGCGTTGGCTGCAGGTGCTGTGTGAACTTGAGCTACTTTGCGCACTCAGCAGACAGTGGAGTTGACGCTGGATCGGTAGAAGTGCTTGTACTTCTGGGCACTCTGATATATATTTATTTTTGTTTTAAATAACTTTTAAAGTTTATTGTATGGCTGTAACCTGCAAGAACAGATTATTGTACTCTCTAGAATTAGTAATAATTCATGAAAAGGGTTTTTGTATCTAAAATGGTGGTGGGGGGAAAGTGTTGTTACCTGTGTAGCAAATAATGGAATGGTCCAGTTTTCAAGAAGAGGACATTGTCTGCTCTGGTGATGATAATGCCTGGGAACTTTCTAAATGGCCTGGAGACTCTTAAGCCCCTATTTTAACAGCCTATTCTAAAGATTGTATGTCGTGAGTAGTCAACTGTGTTACCCAAATAGCTCTAATAGTCATTATTTAAAGTAACACTAAACTGAGTCACCTGCTTGCAAGCAGGGATGTCAACCATAACATACACCAATTAGGATTCTTTTATACGATAACTGCTGCTGTGTGGCCCTGACAATCTGCCCCCTTCACCTGGTTGAGCCGTCAGAGTTTTCAGGTATGGTGAGAAGAACACGTTTCAAACTTTTCACAAGAATCATTGAATTAGATACGTTATTAGGACTAAAATACCTAATTAACGCGGTGTCTAAAATTACCAGCCGTCATACATACATCGTATGCCGCCGCCTTCTATGTGGCAGTTTTGTTGCAGACAAGTGACAAATATTTGTGTGGTTGATCTGTTGTTGTCCTTGTCCTTAAGCCCTTTTTGCATCTAAGACATGTGTCTACTGTTAAAACCAGCATTTTTGTTTAATAAAGTTAAAATTATGATTTTATTTATTAAGTGGGTGCTATAGAGAAAATCCTGATGAACACCACTATATATATTATTTCATATAGGTCATCAAATGCAAAGCAGCTGTAGCCTGGGAAGCAGGGAAACCTCTCTCCATTGAAGAGGTGGAGGTGGCACCTCCGAAAGCACATGAAGTCCGCATTAAGGTAAGTAACATGGTTTGCTGGGGGGGGATATTTGTGTAGTCTAGTTGTATTAAAGTTGCTGTTCCACTTAGACATAGTATTGTGCTATGTTTAGCAAATGTTCCGTGAGATATCGCATGTTTTTGTCCCCATGTGTGTTTAAACCTGTACTTTTAAGGTTCTTCTTTTTCATGGTGATAACCTAGAAGTGATTTTAGAAGAAATGCTGGTACCCCGCAGTTGGAAACACCACCTTTGATAAAAAGCCCCAAATCAATTCAGGATAGTACTGAAGTTCTCTCCGATCTGGATGCCAGAATATTCTGTGATTGGTAATAACATGGATCGTTGTGTTTGACCGTTGGCAGATTGTGGCTACAGCTGTGTGTCATACGGATGCATACACTCTGAGTGGAGCAGACCCTGAAGGCTGCTTTCCTGTGATCCTGGGCCATGAAGGAGCCGGGATTGTGGAAAGTGTAGGAGAAGGTGTTACCAAAGTGAAAGCAGGTAAGGGTTAATTATTGTTTACATCTGTTCAGAGGTAAAGAGTCACTTTGGGATTAGTGGGTTTCATACTCTTGAGGACATCTTCACAGCAGCACCAAACCAATTAGCTGAAATCTGTGATCTGTGTATTGGCTTCAATCTGCAAATACGAATGCTATGGCGGTGTTTAAATGCTGGCGGGTTTAAATATCCTTCATTTTTATGGCGCCAACAAATTCCATGGTGCAGAAAATAAGGATGATATTATTGGTTTGTTTTGAGAGCCCATGAGAGCAGTTGTTGAGCTTTCTGGACCTTGTAGTTCCCTAGGAAGACGGTCCATGCTGTCTTCCAGCATCTTGGCATAGCTGTGAATTGTGAGGTTGTTTTTAAGGGATGACGCCTCACCCCGCAACCCGTGACCTCTTACATACAAGTATATGTGACTGGACCAATCCTTTAAACCAGGTGTGTGTGTGGTATGTTGGCTTTTTATATTACAGCAGTAGTAAAAGCTAGAATACAAGTTAAACCCGGAGCTCATATTGTTGAAAGAAAGCGGCACCTTTATTAGTACCGAGTGGATATCTTGCTAGTTTCTCTGTGCTGCTCATAAGTATTTTTAAGAGCCGAGGAGGTTTGTGGTAGAGATGTTTTATGATTCGGATTGTTTGTTTTTCTCTCTCAAGGATATCAAGTGCATATTTAAGTTCCGTTTGGGGTCTTTTGTTAGGATTTGTATATGGCCACCCGTAACAGCTTGTGATCTGTCACCTTCTTGAATGCTTGCCATATTGGCTCTGTGCTTCTAACTGGGAGGGGGATGAGTCAAAGTTCATGAAAAAATGGCTATGACTGTTTAACAGCTCAGTCTGTAGAACATGCAGTCATATCAATATGTCTTTACAGTCTGAAGATCTCATGCTAAACCAGTATGGGGTGGTAGGGGGAGATGCAGTGGGTTGTACAGATATATATATATATATATATATATATTATACAGGAGCAGTTCTGGTATAATTGGCCTATTCTGTACACAAATGAATACAATTACTTTTTTACTGACGGTTGTACAGCATGACACTGTGCTCTTTGTTTTCTAGGAGACAAAGTTATTCCTTTGTATATCCCGCAATGTGGAGAATGCAAGTTTTGTGTGAATCCCAAAACTAACCTCTGCCAGAAAATAAGGTGAGACAACCCTGTTTGTGTATCTGCTGTGACTAAAACATATATAAATTAAAAGATGCTATCCCAATGCCTTCTAAAATAGCTTCCCCCTAATCTGTCGCTAAAATGTTTGCATAGAGCTTTACCGGTTACAGAACCGGAGAGAGATGGCAAGTGCAGTACAGTTATAAAATTGGATGTTCCTTATGTATACAGTGTGAAGGAAGTAAAATAAAGACCAACTGTATTGTTATCTGTGCTCACGAATGTTAGATGTTCACGAAGCATGTAGATAAGCATGGTTACCCGTAGATATTTTCCTAAGCACTTATGAGTTGTCCGTGTTTAACAGGCTTCATCTCATCTTACTGTATCTGCGCCTGTAATGGTAGCAGATGGCGCTTAGGAAACGGTTATTTAAATCATGCAAACCGTTTTCAAAGTCCATGTACAATC
Organism: Spea multiplicata; assembly: GCA_009364415.1. Classification (NCBI taxonomy): domain Eukaryota; kingdom Metazoa; phylum Chordata; class Amphibia; order Anura; family Pelobatidae; genus Spea; species Spea multiplicata. The sequence goes on along the minus strand of VKOC01002133.1, from coordinate 7,296 downwards.
TGTTAATATTTGATCTTATTTTTGCTGTTTTTGTCTCTTAAGAGTTACTCAAGGCCAGGGACTGATGCCTGATGGTACCAGTAGGTTTACCTGTAAAGGAAAGCCAATTTTCCACTTCATGGGCACAAGTACCTTCTCCGAATACACTGTTGTAGCTGAAATCTCTGTCGCTAAAATAGAAGACTCGGCTCCGCTGGACAAAGTCTGTCTGCTTGGCTGTGGTGTCTCCACTGGATACGGGGCAGCTATCAACACCGCCAAGGTTCTGTACTTTTGTAGCAAATTCATGTTGCCAAAATAGAGATTCCCACTCCCCCACATCATTAAATGTTTTAAATTGGTCATTTTTCAAATAGCAGTTATGTTTACATTTTCTTTTTATTCGTTAAAATATTGAGCTTGGTTGCTAAGCCCCTGCCCTGACCCCAGTATTCTAAATAGTTTAACAGGTTGCTATGTTGATGATACAGCCTATACTTCGGTTGCAGGTTGAATAGATTATCCAGCCTTGTGTTTTCCTACATGTAGGTTGAGTTCGGCTCCACGTGTGCCGTGTTTGGCTTGGGAGGAGTTGGCCTTGCGGTCATCATGGGCTGTAAAGTCGCTGGAGCCACTCGAATCATTGGGGTTGACCTCAATAAAGACAAGTTTGGGAAGGCAATAGAGTTTGGGGCAACTGAGTGTATTAACCCTCAGGACTACAACAAGCCCATTCAGGAAGTTCTGATTGAAATGACAGACGGTGGCGTGGACTATTCCTTTGAGTGCATCGGCAACGTTGGCGTTATGGTAATCTGTTTATGCGCGATATATTATATGATAAATTGATACTGTAAACATAAAACGTTGCTGAAATAGCCTTCGTAAAAGTACATCCAAATGACCTTGCTGTTCGTAAAATGTTTTTAAGGCTTTATGTTGCATTACAAAATGAAGGATATTTACTTGCTTTTGTATGACCAGAGGGCTGCTTTGGAAGCATGCCACAAAGGCTGGGGGACAAGTGTTGTGGTCGGAGTAGCTGCGTCTGGCCAGGAAATCTCCACTCGTCCATTTCAACTTGTTACTGGGCGGACTTGGAAAGGAACAGCGTTTGGAGGTGAAACTTAATTATTTTTATGTTTTTATAATTTTGAATTTTATATACAAGAAACACTGGCACACTGGCGCACTGGCATGTAGCTTGGGGGAGGGCAGACTAAACTGCGAGCATTGCACCTTGTTCAGGAAAAGATTCTATAAATTAAATAATGATGCCTGAATTGTCTATAACAAATATTTGTAGAAATATGAAGTGCAGTGACTCTGTTTACACTTCTCACGCACGTTCTGTATGTTCAAATATGTTTGGGGTAGATTTTAAGGGGCACTGTGCAACCTGTTGCTTGTGTGCATGAGTCTGTTTTTATGTTAATTGTGTTGCCAGTAGTCTGCCAATAATAATCTACTTTTGTTTGGTATAGGTTGGAAAAGCGTGGAAAGCGTGCCAAAACTGGTCTCTGAATACATTGCTAAAAAAATAAAGGTTGATGAATTCATTACGCACGTCCTACCCTTCAGCTCTATTAATGAAGCCTTTGAGCTAATGCATACTGGCAAGAGGTAAGCCTCGCACGCCCAGAGCGCAGAACCTGACACACCGCTATAGATTATGCCTGTATTGCTTATAATGCTATATACCGTTGTATACTAGATACTAAATATCGGAGCAACTTATTGCTCTCAAATAAGTACTTTGAGTACTTTAGAATACTAAAATACTTAATTTTGGAAACACCAACTCTTGGGAAGGGCTTGGCAAAATTAACATCCACCATTTTTAGTGCCCTTGTTAACTTTGCAAAGTAAAATGGATATAGCCGTATTGGTCCCAGGGAAGGTAGTGTTGAGTTTTAAAGTGAAGTAGCCCCCAGTAGAGTCCAATAAAGTAAATGATTAGTGAAGCAACCCTATTTGTCTTCATTGATGCTTCAGAAAAAATATAAACTAACCTGCCTGCCCCTTTAATATCTTTAATGAAAAGTTGGTTTCATCATGGCCATGTATTATTTGTGACTGAAAAACTTTGGTTAAGTAGATAAGAATTGGAGCAAACACAACATTTAGACCTATATTTGTTGATGGTTTATTTTTATATATAAAGTAGGCGGCACATAACTTTTTTTTTTTTTCTTTCACAGTATTCGAACAGTTTTAAACTATTAAAAACATTTGTTCAAGAGCCTTGTTCTCGGTATGCGCTCTCCAAGACATCTGCACCGATGTACACACATTGAATACAACCTGCGTAAAATCTTTAAGCCCGGTAAAACTCAACTGATGTCATTTCTGTATTTCCACCAGTTTAGTGGGTTCATTTCTAATTAAACAAATCAAACACGTTGCTTGTTTTGTTCTGGTTATTGATTTCAGTATAAGATTAGTTCCTCATCTGAAGATCCAAACCTTTCCTGTAGAGTAGTAAGTGCCAGTTCAGTTTATTAGAAACTAGATTGTATACTCGCTAGAGTAGGGCCCTCTCTGTGCGGGTGATTTTAAATGATTACATTTATTGTAAAAGCGCTACATACTGTAAGTAAATGTAATGTATGTAACTCCACTCCAACATAAACAAGTCCTAACCAAGGTCGCCAATTCAGATGTTGAATCCTGAGGTTGTAAAGGTAAGTAACGGCTTATGTTGGTGCTAGTGTTCTGATCAATTGAGTAGGTAGTTAAATGTGTTTTTAAAAAGTATAAAAGCAAGGGGCAAAAAAAATGTGTGATTGAGCCATATACAGTGTTATAACCAAATCTTCTACTATCAGACATCTATTTCAAAAAGAAACTAATAAAAAGGTGAATAATCACGCTATTTTTAAGTGGCATGGGCAGTGTACAAAACTCCTGCGCTGGGTTTTTAGTATTTATTTCAAATGACTTGGTACATACAAGTGCAGAGGGGTCCAAGGGCAATTGCCTTTCCACCCCCTTGTGAGCCCTCCCAGGAAAGTTGCCTAAGGACGGGGCAGTCAGGAGAAGGAAGACAGAGGAAGAAATGCTTTAAGAAATCAAGAAGTCTCATTGAACTATGTGAATGAAGCATACTTATTGTACATGCTCAGTTGTCTCATTGAAGTAAAAACATAAGTGTTCACCATACATAGATGTTCATCCGTGATGGGCTACTGCCACCCCTAATTACCGGGAGTGCCATGGCGCATGTCTCCTGCTTTAAGGAAAAGGCAGCTTGGGGAAGTGTTAAATGATACAGAAGTTTTTTTCTAAATTTAGCACCAAAAAATGCCTGCTTTAGTTTGCATACAGTGAAATGCCTCCAATATTAATTTTACAAACTTTGACATCTGCTCTGTTTCCAGGTGTGATTTCAAGTAGTGTGCAGTAATAATTTTACATTGTTGCCTTTGTAGGAATGATTAAAAAACAACTCCTGGAACAGAAAGAGTATACAGAATAAGAAGTGTTTGACATTTTATGTTTTGCATCCTGCAGTTTTCATGTCATTTGAAAAAGTGTTCAAGGTTTGAGTAAAAGCGCCGTCTTCTGGCCAGAGAATGAAGAAGGTTTGGTTGCTAAACAAATAAACTCTCCTGTTAGGGGAAAAAGATGTTCTAGTTAGCATTGAAACATGCGCAAGTGCTCACTAGGTTTCCTCTCACCATCTCTAAACTTGACATTAACCAGCAAAGCATGCAGCAATAATCTGCCAGATACAAAGGGTCTGCTATAGGGGGTGCTAAGGAGGGTGAAAAGATGTGAAACTCAACAATAGTCCCAAACAATTTACATCACCATATATCTCCCATCTTATGCTGCTTCTATAAAACCACCGATCGCACAAGTGGTCTTTGTGTTGAGTGTAAATCTAGAATGGCATTGTCGTATTACCATGTTGTAGCACACCATGTGGCAGTTTTTGAAATATAAGTGAATCTCCCTATGCTTTCTGTGCCTAACCCACTGCACAGTTTAAATAATTTAAATTAACATTTAAACACACATTAATATGGTATGTGTACAAGGCAGGTCACTATGCCCTTCACTATGCTGGTGCAGTCTGGTTGATAACTAATATTAATATCTGCCGAAACCTAAAGACACCTATACACGAGGGACACCTATCCTGTAAAAGTCCTAGGCTAAATTGCAAAACATGTTATTTTATTGTTTTTTTAAGGGGTAGAATAACTCTTAAATACCTCTCGCACTCTGCTTTTCAAAAACATACTTTTGTGGGGCACGATAGCTTATAGAAAAGGTTAAAATTTGAAAAGAAAGCCACCTTTTTTTTTTTTCTTTGAAAAATGTATAGCTTGTGTGTATACTAGACAGGACCAAAAACAATTTGGATACATTTTTCAGTTCGTTCTTGGCCCATTTGATTTTGGTTGAAAATTCAGGGGCATTTTTATTTTGAGAACAAAATGAATGCTTGCTGCCTACATTCACTAAATCTTTCACTGCGTGTGTAATGTTAGTCAACATTTTTGCCCTGAGTTCAAATTAGGGCAAAATGATTGGGCTTTCAGTGACCTCCTCTCTCTCCAAATGGAGTATTGAGACAGGATGTCACTGGAAGCGCCGCCATTTTGGCTGAAGTTCCCGTGGGGCTCTGCAGAGATGCGGATAGAGAGAAAATTAAAGATAGCAGATTGATGAGAGAAGATAAGCGGGAAGATAGATGATGAAGTAGAAGTGTAAGAAGGTAGGGAAATGTTTAGAGCGTGTGAGGGAATTTGGGCCCATATATTTTGGACAAAAATTCTGAGCTTTTTGTTTCGTTTTCGTCCGATTCGTTGGGGGGTCTGGCCTTGTGGTTTTTGTGACGAATCCAAATGCAAAGGTACATAGTACATACACTACAAATGAGACACAAATCAGAATTAAACAAACACTTACTCTGATTCCCACAGGTCAGAATAGTAATTCATGATAAGATACTGAGTGTTGGTCTTAATCTGAAGTGAATCGGTACATGCCATGTGAGAAATGAATTGCCTTTTGTTATTTTGAGATTTGGGATCCAGTGCGTCAGATCCTGCAAAGGAAGAACATGGATGACACCCAAGACAATTTAGACAATTTAATGTTATAGCACAAGTTTTTTTTCTTTTTTTTTTTTCTTATTTTTAACAAATTTTCAACATCAACCATTCCGAATACTGGAAATTTGCATCTGTAGGAAGAAAGAAGAGCACTCGCAAACAAATCAGTGCTCTCCATTATCACAAAAGTATACATACAGGGTATTCTCAAAACATCCAAATCCTTGATCTAATAATCGACTTATGATAGTTTGCAATAATTCGCAGTTATATTCTAAAACAATCATACATAGTACGGCAGATTATTCTTAAAATAGCTCGAACCGGCTTATGGGCTATCGGGTGTAACAAGAAAAAAGGATTTAATCGCCAAGGGAGTAGGGTTAAACCCAATCGGGAACAGTCTCCTGCCAAGGCAGCCAAATTGTATTGTATTTTTTTTTAAATGTTATGTGTTCTAAAAAATGCTTCTCCATTTTATGTTGGTACTCAATTTGGTTCAGAATTTGTGACCAAGTCAGAACTACTTCTGAATTCCAATTGCGTGCAATACAGATTTTAGTAGTTGCAAGTATGTTAATGGCTAAGTCTAGATTTGGTTTATTGTTCAAGGGCATGTCTATATGAAATAAGGACTGAGGGGAAAGGCTCCATTGAATGCCAAATATGGGCTGCTGTTCCAATTTCTAGTTTACATCTCCAACATTTGTTGGAGTTGGATGTAGACATTTTGTATAGAATTGTGGGGACATAGTAACATCTGTGTAATAATTTGAAGAATTGTTCATGTAAGTTTATACAGTGGATGGCTTTCCTTAGGTTGACCCAAGAGGAGTACCAAACTTCTACCGAATACGTAACATCTAATTCGGTTTCCCATTTCCGAGTGGTATTGGACTTCTCTGGGGCATTTGTCTGTTCTAACAAATTCCCGATTCTGGAAATTAAATTTTAAGTGAATTCCTATAAATCTATCTAGAATAGTTGGTGGATTCCAAGTCTTAGATTTAATAAAGCTTGTGATTCTTAAATATGAGAAGTACTCATTACTTGGAAGAGGAAATTTGGTTTGCAATACTATAAAGGAATTTATCCCAGATGGAGACCAAATATCTTCTATTTTGGAAATTCCATACGATTGCCAAGCTTTGAGATAAATATTTTTTCTAGCACAAGTTTGAGGGATTTATAAAATGCATTATTCCGTTTTGTATTTGACACAAAAATACTTGTAAGCTATGATATCTCGCTTAAAGTATTAAGAAGCTTTTTTCTACAAAGGGAGAGAATCAGCCACTGATCTGAGATTTGTCCATTGTCACGGTGCAGGAAAGGTTTATTAGTAGAATCTGTTTATACTTTCACTCTCCACGTTCATGTGATTAATCATGGTCTTCTCTCTCATAATTTGGGAGCCAAGACCCATCTGAAACATCAGGAGCAGACATTCTGTATTCATTAAAACACCCCAATATGTAGAATGGATGAACTGCTGGAGGCATCTGCAATGAAGCTCATTTGTTTCATACCTTCCTGAGGTCATCGACAGGGTCATATTTATAATTACATCAGGATGATTGCATCATTTAAAAAAAAAAAAGATTTTGAATGCAGACATGTTTTGCAAGACTAATATAGGGCTGCAACTAACGATTATTTTCATAAATGATTAGTTGGCCGATTATTTTTTCGATTAATCGGATAAAAAAAATGTAAATTTTTAATTTATTTAAAATTATTTAATAAAGTAACAAAGGATGCTAAACACATATGGCAGAATAAAAAAACTTTGATAAAAATGCATTTCTTGTTTTTATTTCCCAGCCTGCCCCCCAGTTATGCATATTTGAGCCCGGACATGCCACACTGCCCTCCCAGACATGTCACACTGCCCTCCCAGACATGTCACACTGCCCTCCTATATGCCTTATACCCCCAGATATGTCACTCCGTCCTCCCAAGGTATGCTGTATACCCCCGATATCCCATAGTGCCCTCATAGATTTGCAGACTCGTTCACAGACACAATACTTTTATAAATAGATACAGGGTTAATCTTCACTGCCCCCGGGATTTACATTCCCCTTAGTTTGCCCCCCTTTACCTTTAACTGCACCTTAAGTTAACTTTATTAAATTAATTAAATTAACCCTCAGTCCTCAGCATTAAATTAATCCTGAAGAGAAGACCCCATTAACCACAACTGCCCCTAAATTAACCCTAAACACTCCATTAACTATAACCGCCCCTA
>VKOC01002132.1:0-13298 GCA_009364415.1 Spea multiplicata | reverse complement strand
ATATGCCTTGGTTTGTGTCACCTACACCATGTGGTTGCAAGGAATCTGTTTCTAGTGATACTTTGTGACCAAATTGGATCAAAATGAATAATATGCAGTGAGTGCCATCCAGAGGATGATGCTTATATTACATTTAAAGTTGTGATGGAATCATAGCATAGAAAATGCCAGAGGCAGTAGATACTGGAATATCAGTTTTAGATAACAATTCCGGCAGTCCAAGGGTAAGTAGCATGGGTGTTGTAGATTCAAACTACAGAATTAGACTTTTAGCAATGCCGAGTCTTATAATTTCAGCAGCTTTTTATCTTTTTCGGTTTTTTTGGAAATTACTACTGACAGATGCCTAATGTTGGGGTAAGAGGGGTGGCAGACCAGCCACAGCTTCTGTCCCCTGAACCGATCTCCTTAATGTGATCTCTAATGCAGCAAACATTGAAAAGAGCTAAAAGAGTATATAGTCATACACTGACAGTCTGCCCTGTACAGTTACCAGAGGGTGCAAGAGACGATTTGGGCCAGGAGGCGGCACACATGCTGCTTTCACTCTAATGGACCACCTCAAGTATTGGGGGATCCCTTAATTTATTTTTAGTGAGGCGGCAGGAGGAATCTTGGGCAGCGCCATAAATGTATGAACAATTAGAGAAAAAATACTATTGTTACCAATGCACAAGCCTTTTAGGCTACCAAAAGAGCAGTGTCTGGTCTTTATGAGATATATATACACAACTGCTAGTCAATAAAAGTGATTTATAAATGTATTAGTTATGTATCGCAACTATTATGTGTAAGTGGATTATGAGTGAAATTATTATCATATATTGAAAATATGCCATTTCAGGAAAAAGTAGCAATGCTTATTGGCCCACAATTGGCATAGAAGCCCCTAAATGCAAGCAAAATCTGTGTATTTCTGTTTTACATGAGCAACAGCTTCAAGTACTGTATACTGCACTTAAATCATCAAGCTGCTGGATAGCCAGCTATTTATTTCATACATTTCACTGCACATGTGTACTGGAAGACAAAAGGTTTTGCTTTTAAAAAGCAAAAGGTTAAGACTATGGTTCCACTGGGAATCCAGCCCAGGGCCTTCTGCATGTAAAGCAGTCATGATAACCACAGCACTATGAAACCTCAATAGTTAATGTGAAGGTGATATCACAGCCCATGTGCTAAGAGATGAACTTTGTATTAAAGGTTCCAGTGCCCAGCAGATGGTGTGGTTCATTAGTTAATCCTCCCACACGTATTGGTTACATAGCATGCTTTTGAAAAGCAAAAGTTCAAGAACGTGGTTTCACTGGGGATCGAACCCAGGACCTTCTGCGTGTAAAGCAGACGTGATAACCGCTACACTATGAAACCACATTGGTATTCACGGGGATGACATCACAGCACACATGCTCAGATAAACAATTATTCATTAATAGGTAACAGTTCTAATTCAACTTTTGACATAACAGTACTAAAGTGGATAATAATGTATTAAAGGTTGCCGTGCCCAGCAGACGCTGTGGATCATTAGTTAAACCTCCATCACTTACTGGTTTTCCACTATGGAAGTCAATTGTATAAGATATGCTAACATTGTTTATGTCCAACCATTTTCATGTAGCTTGACTGGCAACAATGTATTTCATACATTTCCCTGCACATACTAGTGCCAGGTGTTTTGAAGATAGTATAAACTTGCTGGAAGACAAAGCTACTAAAGTTTCAAACCATGCTTTTGAAAAGCAAAAGTTCAAGAACATGGTTTCACTGGGGATCGAACCCAGGACCTTCTGCGTGTAAAGCAGACGTGATAACCACTACACTATGAAACCTTAATGGCTCACATGGCAGTGACATCACAGTTCACGTGCTAAGAGATGAACAAACAATTATGCATTAAAAGGAAACAGTTCTAATTCAATTTTGTATCTGCTCAAGTCCAGACATTAAAGTTCTAATGTTATTACATTAAGTGAACAATTATGTTTTAAAGGTTCCAGTGCCCAGCAGATGGGGTGGATCATTAGTTAAACCTCCTACATATACTGGTTTCAAACCATGCTTTTGAAAAGCAAAAGCTCAAGAACATGGTTTCACTGGGGATCGAACCCAGGACCTTCTGCGTGTAAAGCAGACGTGATAACCACTACACTATGAAACCACACCGCTATTCACATGGATGACATCACAGCACACATGCTAAGCGATAAAGAAACAATTATTCATTAATAGGTAACAGTTCTAATTCAACTTTTGACATTACAGTACTAATGTTATTGCATTAAGTGGACAATAATGTATTAAAGGTTGCAGTGCCCAGCAGACTGTATGGATCATTCGTTAAACCTCCATCACTTATTGGTTTTCCACTATGGAAGTTAATTGTATAAGATATGCCAACATTGGTTGGACATAAACATTTTCATGTAGCTTGATTGCCAACAATGTATTTCATACAATTCCCTGCACATACTAGTGCCAGGTGTTTTGAAGATAGTATAAACTTGCTGGAAGACAAAGCTACTACAGTTTCAAATCATGGTTTTGAAAAGCAAAAGCTCAAGAACATGGTTTCACTGGGGATCGAACCCAGGACCTTCTGCGTGTAAAGCAGACGTGATAACCACTACACTATGAAACCACTATACAGTGAAGCCACCACATGCTAAGAGGTCCATAAACAATTATGCGTTAACAGGAACCTTTGGGGCCACCTTAGGTCTGACCTAGAGCAGCCACCTCCCCCTCCATGGTCGAGATCTCAGTATAATAAAAGGCGCTGTGCGCTTTTACAAAACAGAGTGCCGGGATATGATGTCATCCTGGATATGGGTCACAAGTACCAATCCCACTTTTGACTTCCTTATGTATTAGTTTGAATGTTGGGGCAATATGCAGGGCAACTTCTTTAGGCTAAGGAAAGTTACTTAACTCAGGTTGCTTAAATAATACCTTCAAATGCTGGACAATGCCCGTATGGGTCTGGTAGCATGACAGGCACCTTCAACAAGCTTGGTTTTAATTGTAGAAGACTCTCCTGAACAGGTCTGTAATGTTTTGTGAAAACCATACCTACAATATTCCTTGATATAACTGAATATTCTAGTTATTTTAGCTATATCACAAATTTAAAAGACATACTCTCCAATCGGTTGCAGTATAGTTTTTCGCCCCTTTTCTGAAAATTCATCTCCAACCTTTTTTGAACTTATCCAACCTTATTATTTCACAAACCATTTTTGTTTTAAGTGTTTAAAAATAAATTAGTCCTCTATTTAGCTTGTATGAAATGGTGTTAAATGGATTGATGCCTCATGGTCAACTGTAGATAAGGATGTGGTGACACATATCCATGAAGTGTCACTCCTTCATGTTTAGGACTATAGAACATTCTAATACCCTCATACCCAACAAACACGTTGTGCTCCTAGAAAAGAGGGACATTCTAACAATTTATTGTTATAGTGACTGCTCCAATTTGAACTAGTATTGCTCAGTACTGTGGCTTCATATACTGCGCTTCTGACATCAGCTCAGTGCGTACTCACCAAGGGACAAGGGGCATTGAGCTCTAGGCTATCCAGTACAGATACTGGGTAGTTTGGAGCTCATTTACAATCATTTAGGCCAGGGGTAGGCAACCTTTGGCTCTCCAGATGTTGTGAACTACATTTCCCTTGATACTTTGCCAGCAGTATGACTAAGAGCATTATGGGAGATGTAGTCCACATCAGGAGAGCCGAAGATTGCCTACCCCTGATTTAGGCTGTGTGTGTCTGAGACATACACAGTTAAAACACAATGCTGCCTGTGCAAAACTTGATGCAAGTTTTCCTGCTCTATACTAAACATCGTTTAATTCTGCACATGCCTCAACTCATAATTAATGTCCCAAAAAAGTAACAATAGCATATAAATGAGTCAGTATCATGTGAATGATTGGGTTGGATTCAAGAACTTAACTGTTTTTTTTTTTTTGCCCTCAGCTAGTACACACGAAAACATTAAGGCCCTTAAATTAGTCCACGTATTTCAGCCAACTGCGTCATTTAATTTGCCTGCTGTCTTTTAGATTACATTCAATTTCATATACTCAATTACATAACCAGTTTCAAAGTTCTGTTTAGTATTATGTACTCCCAGCACCCGGTAGGGATAGTTATTGCCAGAAGCACGGATTATATGGCTCATGAACATAGTGGCCCGAAAGACATTTGGCAAGCAAGGTGGGCAATGCTAGGGTTGGCACATTCTCACTGGTGTAACTACAGGGGTTGTAGTGGTTTGACCCCTGCGACCCCTTCTTCCCGTCTCCTTGTACCAGTTAAAAATTGTTAAGAGCCCTTCCAACCTGGACCACATCGATCCAGGGCCCCCTGCGAGCAGACAGAGAGAAAGATGCATGTGTGTGTGTGTGAGCATGGATGTGTACTTTTGTGTGTGTGTGAGCATGGATGTTTAAGTGTAGGCGAGATGTTAGTATGAGTAATGTTTGTGAAATTTCTGTAAGTGTGCTTATACATGTTGTAACAGACTTAGCTGTTGAGGTTGGGGGGGCCCCAGGCAATTTTCGCACCAGGGCCCCATGGTCTCTAAATATGGTGTTCCAAATGCTGCAACAACTGGAAGACACTCAAGCATAGTATTCTAGCTGCTGGAATGGCTGTAGTATGGCTCAGTGAAGTGTTTCAACTAAAGGCACAGCTGAATGGCCACAGCATGGTCCAACATAATTGGCTGAAGCACCCCAGAATAATGTTTCTGCTACCAGATCAGCTGCAGCATACCCCATCATATTGTTCCAACTGCTTGAACAAACCCTATAAGCAGTCATGGCTCATGCATGTGGTATGACTATGGTATCAGTATGATATGAGTTGGGTTATGATGCTTTGAATTATCAATTTTAATGCAGGTATAGAAAAATAAAGTATTTTTTTTAAATTAAAGCAGTGCCCACCTCTCTTTAATTTGTTTTACTTTGTTTTAATCCTCTAAACAATAAAACACCAGGTTTCTAAACTTGGGGCTGTAGTGTAGCCACCCCCTTCCAAAGCAGCCTGTCTTTGCAGGGTGATGCGTGACTTGGTCTGCAAACATTTCTGAATAATTCCTGCTCTGGAAAGGTCCTGATTGTCCCCCTTTCCCTTTTAGTGTCAAAAAATATTTAGGCTTTTGTGGTATGCAGGAAGATGCAGCTGTAAGTCATAGGTCAGTGAAAAGCTCACATGGGAATCTGTAGTCCCCAAGCTCTGTAACGTCCTAAAAGAACAGCAAGTCTTCTGTCAGCTGCTGCTGCACAAATTCCCACAGAGGCAAGAAAGTAGATTAAGGTCTGCACACCCTTCTACCCCCTGATACTGCACCTTTTAAAACACTGATCTTAAATCAGGGGAGGACAGGCACCTGCTGGGTGTTTTCCGCAACCACTATACTGATAAGCTTGGGAATTCATAGCTAACCTGAATATGGAATATGTATGTAGGGAATACAACCACTGCCAGTTAGCCCCACACGCAATGTCAGCAGGGACCACCCAATGATGTCAGTGGACTGCCTACCCGCATCCCCAAAAGGGAGGGCTACAGGTGGATGTTCCCAGGTATGCTACTTGCCCTTCTGGAATGCCCGGCCAGGTCCATCAGGGTCCTAGTTCAGAAAGCAGGAATGTCAAAGGTGATCAAGACAAATGGAACATGGGGCAATAAAAAGGTGGTGCAGAAACGCTTCTCCTTTTCCAGGATTATGTCTGCAACATTCTAGCATCTTGGAATACTTCTGCAAAAGGATGGAGCCAAGGTGTGCTACACAAGGACCCTTTGGCAGAAAGACCTGGATAATGGAGCTGATACCAGGGAGATAGGAGAAAAATGCTAGAAGAACAAGAAGAGGAAAGAGAAGAAACGGAGCTGCGGAAAAGGGACATGGAAGTGGTCGGCGGAGGCAGTAGAGAGACATTGAGAGCATGTGAGAGTGTGAGTGAGAGTGTGAGAGAGAGTGAAAGTGTTAGAGAGAGTGCGAAAGCAAAGAATGCAAAAACAGTGTGATTTTTCCCATAATAATTAATATGAATAATAGGATTGTCTTATATTCAGGACTACTGTTTTTTCTTTTCTTTCATTAAGATCCAATGTTTGGAAGGTTGTCATATAATCAAGTAAATACGGTTCCTTAAGTCTGTCTATCTGGGAAAGGTTGAATGAAATATACTTGGGTATAATTTAATCTTAAAGTGCTCTAATTTAATTTTGCCTACAGTGATACACAGAGCAACTAATCACTGTAATCATTCGTATTTTAATGGTGTACAGTATTTCAATTATATTGTTTTGTTTAATAGCTTCCTACTATTAACTGATTAGTGGCTTAGTGGAGTGGTATGTGGCGCATATAATTTGTGTTTATTTTTGGAGTCTGGTCTGGGAACTACTTTCAGTGAATGTTAATTCTAGCCACTGTGTCTCCAGAAACTCCGGATGTGTTGGTATCACAGGAGTAGTGCAATACATGGGGCGGATGGCATACCTAAAGGTGGGACAATATGATGGTCCGCTATAGGTAGGAATACATACAAAAACCAGTATCATGTAGGCCAGTGGTAGGCAAACTTCATCTCTCCAGATGTTGAGGACTACATTTCCCTTGATGCTTTGCCAGCATTATGACTGTAAGAACATTATGGGAGATGTAGTCCACAACATCAGGAGAGCCGAAGTTTGCCTGCCCCTGATGTAGGCCATCACAGGTTAGCATTTCAACGGCAAAGAGCGGCCATGACACGGTTTAATACTGAAATCTTCTGCATGATGAGAGCACAAATGCATGCCTCTAATGCCCATGGACGTACCACATCTTTTGCACATGAAGCAAACTCAACCCAGCGCTGGTTTCTTGAAGACAGTCAGCAGGCACTGGTTAACAAGCTGTGTTTCTCATCTACTTGTGTGATAGAAGGTTGGAAAAACACAGGCATGCCTGCCTCTAACTAAAAGCCATTGGATATAACACAGAAACAAAATTAGATTTTTCAACCACAGTTAAAACTTTGTCTCCCTTTGTATTATGAAACTTATGTTCCTTGTTGCCAGAGACTGTTATTTAGTCAATAAAATAGAATCATGCCATGGAAACCCCTAGAGCCAGGGTGTGGTGGCTTCTAAAAATGTTCATCTAGATTTTATTTAACAGTCTATAGATATTAACTGAATAGGATCTGCCTAGACCCCGAATTGTATCACTGTTTTTAAACATTGGAATTCATTTTCTTATTTGAATTCTGACGCTGCTTTAAGATTCTCCGTCACTCCCCTAACTAGATGATATGACGGCTTTGTGTCCACTTTTCTCCCATTTTGGAAAGTTAATTGTTTGCTCTATCTATGCTTCGTAATGCTCTGTAGAGTATGTTGGTGCTTTGCAATCTCTATTGTCACCTCTAGGGCACGAATGTATAAGAAATATTGTGTCAAGGCACAAATAAACCTAAAGCCACATATTTGTGGTTGAAGAATTATACAATGTGGCCATTGAAACCAATTAGTAGCGTTAAAATTGTGTCTAGAATGTTAGAAATTGTTTTGAGAGCCTGCCAGAACTCTGTCGGGGATGAGGCCGGAAGAAAGGCTTTGAAGGGAATGAAAGAAGAGCTTTGGAGGTTTGTGTAAACATACACCATGTGGAAAAATAAAAATGGAAGAATACACAGAAGGGTTTTTTTTTTTTTTTTTACCAGCCACGAGACATAAGGTCCCAGTTATCAGTGGAAAGTTCAGTGGAAATCATGGCTATATTTGTACACACATGATGTATCCGAACTTAAGAAGAGGCTGCTCATCTGAAATCTTAAACGTTATATAAATACAACATGTTGGGATGATTCCTTTTGGTTTCTGAATAAGAACACAATTAACGGATAATTCTTGAACTATGTGGCAGAACTTTGGTTGGACCTGTCAGCCACCAAATATCATTGGTGAAGTTGTTCCTGAGCAGTCAAAGTCATATTTACTAATTTGATGCTTGGCAAGGGTTGATTTTCTTTAAGATATTTTAAAAAAAAAAGATATATAAAGAACGAAATTCATTATGGAATGGTACAAAAAAACCCAAGTGTAATTCCTCACTTCTCTGGGATGCGCCAACTCTCATATCCAGAAAGAATGATCCATGACGTTGCACAGAAGGAAAGGTAGACCTCATCCAGCTAGTGACAGCTATAAGGTGTTTGTCCTGATGCAGGATTATGATATTTGGCTACACATATCATCTAGAAACTAACTTGCAATTTATTGACTCTAGAACGAAGCAACCTTTCAGGGCTGACAAGGAACAGTCGGTCAATTCTTTTGGCATATACTGACCAGATCTTACTATGCCAAAGGTAGGCAATGGACAGCTCTCCAGTATGTGCTGAACCAGAACTCGTGAATCTCTACAAGCTTTTCACCAGATGAATGTTGTCAAAGGCTTCTATGGAGAGCCATCGGAAAGCTATATCACTATAGCAATTTTGGTTTTTTTTCCTATACAGATCACACACTTAAGTCTACATCTGTACATCCTGTGTTCCGGCACAGACTCCCTCCCACATCTATCCCAAGTTCCCACCGCTTGGGGGTAGTGAGAACATCTGGATGTGATTTGGGGGTGGGGGTGGACATCATTTGCTGACATAGCATACACAGGGATATGGGTGAGACAGTCACCTCTTTCCTTTTTTTCGAAAGGAACAGAACAAAAGAAGGGTGTGATTTTGTCTACAAATTTCCATAACTATACAGAGTATGTGTTCATTTAAAAACCTAACACAAACTCTTGTATGCGGCATCCTGTAACTTAAGGGCTTAAAGGTGCTGTTCCAGCTACGTTACTCTATTTACACATTTCTGTGACAAAATTAAGCAGAGAAAGCATATTTCCTGGTGCTATTGAACGCCCTCCCAGAACTATATCTCCAATCATTTAAAGAGTTAAGTATGGTCCAGACATTTATTTTCAATGATCTTGGAAATTGCTTTATTGGGATGGAATTTAAATGTACTTTCCATACATAAGCAGCATACCTGCGGACAGAAAAAAGTTACTCTGCAGAGTTTGTCCACTGACTCACATTACCACGTCCTTAGTTGTCTACAACTGTAGCCGCATATGATCCTACGGCTACATATATTAACATTTCTAATTCCCATCATAAGTACATAACTGAAGTTATTAGTAATTAGGAATACATTTTATTTCCTTGTCTATATATAAATATGTAGCCCTATATTATACATGTTCTCCCCTTCTAGACAGATACTGGATGTAACATACCAACGTTTCAATAGCCCACTCCAGGGCACATCTGACCTCATAGGCAGTATGATGTCATGCCATGCGGCACGCATGTTTTGTGATCTCAATCTAATTCCACTGGGTGCCCCATCCATATCCTCCCTTTTAAATTACTCAGACATCCAGCTTTGTATAGATCTCTGGCTGTTACTAGTCTACAACTCTCATAAACAGACAGTTTGTGAAAGATGTAATCTGAATTAAGAAGTTTTGATTTGACCAACCTTTTTCCTTTTGAATTGTTTCTGCTAGATCCAGATTCTTTACTATTCCATTCTACTTCAAAGCCCCCCTTCCCAATCTTTTTGGGAGGTCCATTCCATGCACTGCAGATACATTCTGTGTATTTACTCACCTCTCCCTAACACACAGCAACATTATTTAATGCCGTACGATGTCACAGTTTTCCAAGACTATGGAATGTGTTACTGTGACCTTATTTCTGCTGTTTTTACAGCATTCGTCTGTATCATGAGAATTTCCTGCCTTGGAACATGGGGCCTAGTTTGTCTTGGCTGGTATTCTGTGACGTAATCGACAAACCTGTTGGTCTGTTATTTTAAGTCTCAATTGTTAGCCCTCGCTCTAGAAATGGTTTCCCAAGGGTGGGACTTTAGTTGGCTTGTGCCGAGGGTCTAAACTTTGCATGCAAACCTAACAAATGTGTTTTCGCAAAGAGGTCTATAAGAGGTAACAGAAAGCAGAGAGAAAATGCAACGTTACGGACCGGGTAGTAGGTACCAAGAACAATGTTACATTGGAAGAAGCATGGGCAATCACAGTCCAGCAATTCAAGAACGTGTGCCACGTGCACAAAGCTATCATAAAGAATTCCTAATAAAAGGTCGTATCAAGGTGCGCAGACTATGCACTATGGATGTGTTCATGTACGTGTAAAGTGCACGGCTTCATCTAGCCTATGTCAATGCCACTCCCGTATCGCTGCGGTAATAACAGACCTTTCCTAATGATGTCAATAATTTCGCCCCAATACAGATGTTTTTGTGAACCGAACATGAACTTTGTTGCTTTGTAATGTCCAACGGGACATCTAGTACAAGACGTTCTGCTTTCCAGCTCCCATTACTTCTGTCATAAAAGCGATGCTCGTCCTGTACCAGCTCTACTTTAAAACATTGTTTTGCAGCCATCTGTACTATTCTGTAATAGACGGCTGTCCAGATACTATCTCTATTGCTAGATCCTCATTTGTACTTAGTTAACACACCTTGTCCTCCTCTGTATCATCCTCTGCTACTCTTCGTATCCCCCTCCCTTATAAGTCTCATATGCCCCCTGCCGTTCCGGTAAAGAGTTAAAGTGATTGGCTCTGTTTTATAGTAGCTCCACCCAGACATCTGGGGCCCGCCCCTCCCTCTAGGCAGGGTGGGACACACAATCTGGTTTAGATTTGGGTGGGTCGGCTTGGTCTGGGTGTAGCAGAAGCCGCATTAAATCGGTGTTACTGTCACACAATACTTTTGTCTGCAGTATTTCTTTTTTCCTCTATAGATCTGAGTCCGCGCATCTCGCCTCTGTGTACTATGTCACTCTACGAACATATATAACAGTTTATTATATATATAAGTTATCTCCACTTATTTTTTTACATTTTGAAGTCTAGCATTTGATTGAGTGGGAGATCAAATACCATTACTGCTTTTCCAGATCATTTCTACCTGCAATCTAATTCCATCCGCTACACTCTCTTGAGTCAATCACTCAGTTAATCATTCTTTTCAGGGAGTTGCAGGGCTCTCCACACGCACTCCCCTGTACCCTGTCCATGTTTCCGTTTTGTTAAGCATACATTACACATTTTTATCTTACTCTGTCCATTTCCAACCCATTTTTTGTCTTTTGTGTACATGGGTCTTCTCTCAGCCTCCCCTTTCAATTTTTCCTCGCCTCTCTCTCTCTCTCTCTCCTGTTTTCCTACTTTTTTTAATCTTCATTCATTCATTGCATTTGATAGCTAAGAATCCACCTTGCATGTGCATTGGGGGGAATCGGCAGAATCCCCCACGCGGATTTTACATGTAGCAGATGTGTCTGCCAATATACTTGCTTGCAGTCTGCTCCAGAGCTGAGTCAGCAAATGTTGCAAGGGTGGGGTGTCTACTGAGCCCCCCATGCGCATTCTTTCACTAAATGGCTGCATTAAGCAGAATAATCAATGTAGGATATAGGGGTTTTTCCTCCCAAAGAAAAGCCCTTTGATTTTTTTTTTTAATTTGTACTTTCACATGCATTCTTCTTTGGGGATGCTGTCTGAGACATTAAACTGTCCCTTTAATTATGTTCCATCAAATCGTTTAACATCCCCTTTTTTCTCCAGATCAGATCACGTTTACTTAGCTTCTCATTTCCTTGCCCCCTTTATCACTCTATAATTCCAAAATAATGCCCCAGTGGGGACAAGGGTAAGTTACAACTAAAACTAACCAATCCCGTTCCTGGGATCAAAAATACCCTTATTGTTACCCCACCCTAAAACATCACTTTTATTAACGTATTTCTTAAGAGGTATAACCAAAAAAGAAGTTTAAAAACACCAGTGTCACCAGTCCTACCGTAAAAGGTATACATCACTGTGACATGAGGGCATATGCCCACAGCCGTATAACACTAACAGTATCACATCATATATATTGTTGATGGCTGCGGTCCTAAAAACAAGAATAATTGAATTATGACCAGTGACACGGGATTATTAAAAACTCAGACAAATAGCCCCCTGACATGTTTTGCTCCTGAGAGCTAATGGCTTCCAACATGGAGACTGTTTGGCCTTATATCTCCTTTGTTGATGACATCACCTATTAGGGGAGGGAACAATCATATCCAATGGTTACCGATATATTAGATGTGTTGCCAAACCCAGCCAATTGCTTTAAAGGTAACTAAGCATGACATCACCCACATAGTCCAATAGAATTCCATACACATGATGGGCAGCGGTTCTCTCCAAGGAAGTTGACTGACAGTTATTCTCACCAATCATTGATGTTCCTTGCTGCTCAGAACCACTCCTATTACTGGATCTCCTACCCGTTGTAATTCTTATGACTCACATTAGAGGCAGCTCACAGATTGCTGGGTGGCTCAGTGGCCTACACCACTGCCCTGCAGCACCGAGGTCCAATGTTCAAATCCCACCAAGGACACCAAAATCCATGAAGGAACCACATCCAAAAACTCCAGTGAAAATTCATATCATTTTAGCATATTCGCCATACAGTTATACACATCACAACTGAATAATTCCCTTCCCAAATATCCCTATCACAATATAAGTCTCCATAATATAGTCATACCTCCCTATAAAGTAAGTGAAACGTTATCAAATAATCAATATTACAAATCAAAGAGAGTCCTATTAATTTGAATCTACAAATAGGCTGAGGAGGAAAATCCTTCATTTAAGCCTAGAGGACTCAGACTTTTGAGTCTATAGATCCACTTGGCTTCCTCTTTTAATAGTAATCGATCCAGATTCCCTTTTCATGGACCAAGTTTAAGTTGGGAGATACCCCAAAACCTCAGAGACTCTAGATATCCACCATGGAAAAATTAAGATGGCGGGCCGGAGATGTTTCTTCTTTCCTCCTAATAGTGCCCAAATGTTGGGATATACGTCTACGGAACTCCTGGATGGTTTTGCCTATGTACAGCTACATTTAGCAGCATATACAATTCCCTTACTTTTACAATTTATGACTTGTCTGACTTCATAATTCCTGCCATCCACGGGATTCTGAAATGTTTTTACAATTCAACTACAATTTACAACTACAATTCCCACATGAATGTGAGCCAACTAGTTGGGATTTCAGCCACGTTCGGATTAGGGCCACGTCTGTATGTAATCATTGGTCTATTTCCGATTACATCTTTTAGGTCTGGATCCATGGTCAATAATCTCCAATGCCTCTTAAAAATGATTGACACCTCAGTAGAGTAGC
>VKOC01002131.1:0-65000 GCA_009364415.1 Spea multiplicata | reverse complement strand
CGCCGCCTGCTTGGAGACTTACGTATTTCTCCAGGTAGAGGGTGGGATTGTCCATCAGAGCTTTCACCATCCTCATGAGATAGATGAGCAGAGCCAGGTTGTTCTGGACGACGTTCACGCGCACCTGGAAGAGAGGAGGCAGGTAAGACGGAGAAGGAGCAGGCTGGACTTAAAGGGTTAAAGGGTCATAATGGAGGGGGGTCAAACTTTAGTGTGGACTTTGGGGGTCCTGCGGCATGCTTTGCTTGCCAATCACATGCAGGAAAGATGCTATTACAGGCATCTTATGTCATGCGAGGTTATAGTCCTCCCTACGGGACCAGTATGCTACAGAATAAAAAAAGCAAGCGATATATGGGATTTCTGGCGTCCGCGTCGCCCCTAAAACATATCATTGATTTATTAATTGAAACGTTTCTTGCAAGGCATTTAAAAAAATCATTTTAGGAGATTTTGGTCGAAAAAGCATCAGTTCTCCGTATAATAAACTTGCTATGTAAATTCAGTACAGCTTATATACTACTTGTTATGTGCGGTCTACCCGTTGTACAGCACTTCAGCATATGGCGGCGCTATGTAAAGCAGTAAGTAACGATCCGGTGCTCACCCCTTCAGATATGAACGTGCTGAACCGCGGCAGCATTTGGTATAACCCAGGATCGGTGGCGATGCTCTGCAAAGCTTCCTATATGAAAAAGGACAGATGAATAAACGGGGAGCCGCACTGCACAGGGGTACAGAAGCTTCCGGATGAACGCCTCGCTCCCGTACCGCTCTCTTGGCTTCGCAGGACCCGACGCAAGCCTCGGTGATCTCCTTGTAATAGAGCTGCTGCTCCACGGACAGTTCGTGGATGCTGCGCGGCTTCAGTTTCAGAGGACCTCCCTCCAGAATGGTCGACTTCTTCTCCTTTCCTGGGGTGGGAAAGCCAAAACGCGTGAGAGAGCAGCCCAACGCCCGAAGGTACAGGCTGCCTGCGCATGCGCGGACCGAGACACTGACCTTTGCCATCCACCGCGTTCGCTCCCTGACCTTTCCCCGTCAGTACACCCTCCTGCTGCCCCGGCTTCACCACCTTCATCGGCTCCGTCGCTTCCGTCTTTTGCTGCTCTTTGGGGACTAGGAGACAAACAAGAAGGGGTGGGGGCTGATTTACTAAACAGCGAGCTGCGGGAAGACAACACAACGTAGATCCAAAAAAAAACAAACACACAATTACCTGGGGGTGGGTTTTCCGGGATGGCTGGCTGTACCCCTTCAATACTCAACCAGTGGGCTGCGAAAGAGAAACCATTTGGAATTAAGGGGCCACCCGAGCGTACGGAGCGAGCACATGAGTTCAAATCCCTGCTTGAATAGGTTAGGCAGATGCTGGGTTGTTAAAGGGTTAAAGCGTACCCTGTCACCCACAGATACATAGATGACATAGGATCCTAGACATAGTATATAGTCATATAGATATAGATACGACATGGAAATATCGTCACCTGTACAGGTAAGAGGCGTTACTCGCTAGAACGCACGATGCCACACAGTGCCACGCATTTGCACGACAGGCACTGTGGGCACAGAATAAATGAAGCAGCCAGCACGTGGTATACATGTAACGCTCCGCCGTCTCTGGGAAGCGGCCCCCCCTGATATATTATTTGGTTCACGTACCTTTCAGAGACACGTCCAGGGGCACCCGTGGCAGCGGAGTGCTGATAATGTCGCTCAGATCCACCTCCTTCTCCTCGTAGAAGTGCAGCTCCCGGCCCCCGCCGCTGGCATAACGGAAGGGCAGGAATTCTTTGGCGTGGAAGCCGTATATAGGCTGCGGACGGGACATGCGAGGTTATTACATAGCACGTGTGATATAACATGTGTAAGAAAAGGAGACGAGGAGGACTGCGTATCGCCGGCCGGTACAGTATGACCTCAGAACGATCGGGTTAACCTTTCTGTGGTATTTGTGGGACGACCAATCCCAAAACTCTCAGCCACTTATTATCTGTTCCCTGCTGCGTCTCTCTCTGTCGAGCTCCAGGGGCGGTTAACACTTTACAAGCCATGATTTAACGGCGTTCACGAGGCTCCTTCCCCCATTCTCACCTCCACGTTCTTTATCTTAAGGGCCGAGTCAATGTCGCTCGGCGCGAGTTTCTGCCGCTTCCCCACGTGCATGAACTTCAGGGCATCCTGGAGAGCGAAGAGGAGAGAGGCAGGAATAAGAGGAGGCGTGGTTCTCGTACGCTTACTTTTTGATCTATACAAAAACGAGCAAAAGTTTCCTTCCGGCTCTATTTATAAACTTCCTGTCCGGGGGGCCATGGTTGAGCTCTCAGGGCACATGCGTTGAGTGTGGTATTTCAGGACACTTCTTTCCTACAACCGCACTTGTGCTTGTGTAAAGGTTAATATATATATATATACGTTCTACGGTATGGATCAAAAATGCCGTACTAAACCAATTTTTAATGCCCTGCGGCGACCTCTGACCTGAGTGACCTCCTTGATCCTGAAGCTGACTTCCTGAGCCAGAAGCTGGCAGGTTTCTTCCGAGATCTGCGAAATTCCTATGGACTCGGCGATCACTTTCATGGAGTCGCTGGGAAGGACGGCGTTTCCGATCTTCTTCCCCTCGGCCATGACCGCAGAGACCGCACAGAGAGCCTGGAATACAAAACCACGGACGGTCACTAAACAAGTCTAGTCCTCTCTGTTGGCCTCCAGGAGCCATATGTTTCAATCCCCTCACTCTACCCCTTCTGCTGGGAGGCTGGTTCACTTATCTACTACTCTCAGACCCCAATCACCCCTCGGTTAGATACGGGATAGCCGTATGTTTGCCCCCCCATGTAGGCATTATGTCTAGTAGAAGATTATTTATTGAGTTTTATAGCTCCGTCATATTCAGTACAATGGGATGGGTCTTTGGGGATCTATCATCTTCATGGCATTCAGTATAACTACGATTGGGCTGGAGATATGTGGTGTAAATGTAAGAAATTATTTTTACCTTAACAACAGGGGAGAGAAAACTGGGCGGGGAGGACTAATAATGGAGATTCTGGTAACAGGAAGATAACGATGGCTGCTCCCTCTGAACTGTAAATCGTAGGATTCAAGGAAAGCGGAAAAAAACCCTCTTTTTCTAGGTTTTGAAGCCATTATTTATTGAGTAGAAAGCATTATGGGAGGCAGGAGCCGTTCGTATTATACAGACGCCATAATATTAGAATTAGGGGAAAAGCGAGGCATTAACTACCAGGGAACCCCATCTCACCTTGGACAGTAAGTGTATGGAGCATTGACACGGCAGGGCTAATGTGACGATCGCCCTGACCAGAAGATATGGGCATCAGACTTTGGATTCATATGAATTTTAACAAAGTTGTCATTTCGTTGCTTTTTTCTCTCTCTGTCATCGTCTCCTCACCTTCTCTGCCAACCGCCTCCGAATAAGAGAAGGCAGGGAGACATGAAGAGCGAGCGTGCGGGAATGAGCGTGCGGGAATGAGCGTGAAGGGAGTGGCAATGAATTTTGTTTCCGAATTCAATCCAAACAAAAGAAAAGGAAACAAATTTCGTTGTCCAAAAAACAAACGCACAAAAAAAAAACAACATTTGGGCAAATGAAAGCCATACAAAGTAAAAGCGCAGATCGGGATAACTCCTTTGTTAACTGATATACGATAGACCCGGGTCTCTCCTTCACACGCATCAATCAACAATAAATACGCATGAAGAAGAGACCTGCGTGGCCTTGAAAGCTTGCAATCTATTATACTTTATCTAGCCGATAAAATCATAATCTTTCCAAATACGCCGTATATGTAGATGCGCGCATTTAAATTGGAACGTGGGCTTATATTTTATAGTATTTTTTACCGTTTTTGAATCTATTTAACATTTATTTTTCCTAGAGGGTAAGCTTGTCGGGCAGAGCCCTCCTCCAATTTTATGCAACACACAACCTGTTATATTTTTAGTTATTGTACAGCGCTACAGAATATGATGGTGCTATATAAACCAAATTGCATGGGCGTGTGTATATATATATATATATAAATGCAATAAAATAATGTTTTGGGGTGATAAATATATATATGAATATTTATATTCACATTTTTTTATAATTACGGTATTCACAAAAAAAAGCTGCTTTTTTTATTGTTATTTTTATTATTATATCATAATAATAATGTTTTTGTGTGATTATGTAAGGTGGCCGTGCGACAAATAACTTTAAACTGTTATGGATCCCTGACCAATGCATTCATTACAGAGATCACCCAGGGGCCACACAGAGAGTAACTAAACTGCATTCACGCCGCATCATCAAGTGTTAATGTCCCGGCAGATCGGCCCCATTCGGCCCCCATCACGCGCCTCTCCTACTGTAAAGACTCAAACATTCATCAGTTGTTGGCCTCGTCTTAGATTCAGGAGCCGTATGTCTGTCCCATGCATGTTTAAATCCCCTCACTGTATTACCCTCTACCACTTCAGCTGGGAGGCTGTTCTACTTATCTACCACCCT
Source organism: Spea multiplicata (assembly GCA_009364415.1). Lineage (NCBI taxonomy): Eukaryota > Metazoa > Chordata > Amphibia > Anura > Pelobatidae > Spea > Spea multiplicata. The sequence goes on along the minus strand of VKOC01002131.1, from coordinate 60,475 downwards.
CTCAGTAAAGTAAAACTCCCTTCCATCCCATTCCAACCTCTGACTCTCTAGCGTTAGATTCTGGCCTCTTCTTGTAACATTTCTCCTCATCTGAAATAAACTTGCTCCTATATATAAACCCCTTTATATAGTTAAATGCTTCTATCCCATCCCCTCTCTCTCCCCCCAAGCTACTCATGTATACTAACCGCTGATATACATTCCCTAACGGCCGGAGCTCTGGGTTTTCAGATATCGCCACACATATCACGACATTAAATCCTGTGACAGTCTTTAAAAAAACACCGCATAATAATCTTAACAAACCTCAGCTCCCCTGTACAGGATCTCCGCACTACTTCCGTTTGGCAGGTAAACTTCCGGTGATGGTTCCCAATAGCGTCTGGAAAGGTTTATAGAAAATGAAATATTGCCAAATGACCCAAACCAGCCATTCCGGAAAATAATACAAAATAATGAAATAAAAACTGATTTATGTTTTCATGATATTTGATTTTGTTTTATTTTTTACATGCACGACTCGTTTAAAAAAACTATGTCTTTAGTTTCTTTCAGGACCTTTCGTGGAACGCAACATCTCCTAGGAAGTGAACGGCCCACATTGGCTTGTTACGCCCATCGCGGCTGTCGCGCCAGCTGACGTCATCGGAGTGTGTCCTGTGCGTTCCAATTGTTTTCCAAGACTGCGCATGCGTTTCATTTTGTCTGCGCGCCTTTTTTTTCTGTCTGAGGTCGTTTCGGGGATAATCTGTGACGCACATTTATTATATATGTGTCTATATGGTGTGTAAGAAGCCTGTCAGTCATCCAGGTTATATTATAGGAGCTGTCATTTTCATGGCGACAATCATGACGTGGGAGGCTAAGGGTGGTGGGAGTTGTAGCATGGGGTCGGTATAGCTTCTGAATATAATAGGCAGGCAGGCAAAAAATGTGATGAGAGTTGCAGTCACGTTTTTGCCACGTTTCCTGGGCTCATGTTAACAGGTTTAGTCCTTACACTTTTAGTCCTTACACTGTTGCCTTTTCTGAGCATGATGTGAGTTGTAGTTTTCAGTGAACGGGGTACCGCATACTTTCCTTAGTAGGTCTTCATTTCTGCTATACATAACATACTTTTCCGGGAGTGTATGGGTTAATGGGTGTTCACTACTGGGCCAATCGGGCTCTGGGTATTACAGGGGGGCGGGATTATTGAGGGGGCGTGTCACGTGATCCGTGGCTGGAGATGCACGTGTGATGATGGAGGTGAGATACAGTCCATGAAACTGAATGAGATCCGGTGTGATTTGCATAAAGGGCTGCACGCAGTGTATTTGGGGGTTTATGGGCGCTTTACTACCCCATGCACATCAGGGGCAATCTGTGTGAAAGACTGTCCCATAAAGACAGCTGTACCCGGCGGCGGATGTGTTGAGGGCTGGACTGGGGGTAATGAGGTGTTTGCGCAGCACGCCGCCGGGTATATCCAGCCAGACGCTGCATGCTCCAGACACAGATCGGTTATGTATAGAGCGCTGTCCGTCAGCGGCCCCGTGACTGGACGTGTTTACACGCGTGCGAATCTAAGGGTGAAGCCTGGAATTACCTGTTTGCCTGTGTTGTGTCGAGCTGAGTGAAGAAAACGATTGCTTTCTATGCCCGTTTAACTCTGTGACGTGCCTAGCCCGTCAGTAGTCTTCAAGGGGGTTAAAGTTAGATCGTTTCTTTTCTGGTCATCTCTTTAAAAGTGCAGAATGCCGTCCCTGACCGCCCCCGCTGCAGAAGAAAGCGTATTAAATCGCTCTGCATCCAACTCCATTATTAAACGAACGAGTAAATGAATTCTCGCACCGCTTTGCCGCTGATCCTGATCTAAGACGAGACTCAAAATTTGAGTCTTTAGTTCAGGAAGAACGGGCCGAATGTTTCAGTCCTTATTTTGATTTGGGTTCATCAACAGAAATAGTGAGATCAAGAAAATTAGCCGTTTTAAGGAATTTATTAGCCATTTTTTTTATATATATATTTTTTTACTTTTGGCGGTTTTGCCAGCAGATGTTGCTTCCTTGGGGGTGCAGATTCCTCCCCTTTCATTTTTGAGGGGGACGCCATGCTTCTAGATTGTGGATATCGGGCCCAGACTGGCCATCGGCACACCGGCAAATGCACAGTGGCCGGTAGGGCAGCATACTTGCCGACGCCGCTGCTCCGGGGCTAATCAGGTTAACGTGCGGCCGCGGGTATCCAGCCAATGGCCTTAAAGTTCCGAGATCGCCTGGTCAACCCCAGACCACCCTTGTGGGTATATATAGGCTTCTACAAACAAATATATCGCGCTGACAATATCCTGATAATACCACCATCATATGGACCCTATTGTGAAAAAAAGCATATTTAGGTTAAATGTAAGTTTCTTTTCTTCTCGTCCCATCGCAGTATCGCACGTCGCCTCTCTCCTCCCGGGACATCCCTGGTGTCCCTCACACGGTCCACGTTCTGTTGGAAGGTTACTGCAAGGACGTGGCGGACGATCTCTTCCAGGCTGACGGCTCCGTTACGCTTGTGCTCGGTCCGCTCACCGTTTTGGTAGACACGGCCGGCCCCTGGTCCCGCGACTCCCTCCTTGAGTCCCTGCGGCGCCGCGGTGTCACCCCCGCAGATGTGACCCACGTCGTCTGCACCCACGGCCACTCTGATCACGTGGGAAACCTGAACCTCTTCCCAAATGCCGAGATCCTGGTGTCCTACGACATCTGGCGCAAGGGATGCTACGTTCCCCATGACTTCCGCGGCGGGGAGCCGTACCTGTTACCGGGCGGCGAGGGACTCAAAGTGGTGCCGACGCCGGGCCACACGGGCAGCGATGTAGCCCTCCTTGTTCCTGGCACCTCCCTGGGCACGGTGGCAGTGGCTGGAGACCTGTTCGAAAGGGAAGGCGACGAGGACACGTGGCGCCAACTGAGCGAAAACCCCGAGACGCAGGAAAGGAGCCGGAGAGAGCTGCTGAAAGTGGCGGATGTCATTGTTCCGGGGCACGGACCACCCTTCCAGGTCATACGGAGCGAGCAGCAGACCGAGCGGAATACTCGGCTCGTCTGATTCAGTCTTAAAGTTTCATATCACTCATAACTATACATTGTACGGGGCCGGTTCAGCCCTTCTTGCAAAAGCTCTCTGGGTTGGCCCTTAGCGGAGCTAAAATGTTCAACTCCCCTGGACATTCTCCAGATCTCCCGGTTCGGTGAATTCAGCCGTATGCAGGGGTGTCAAGCTCTAGGCCTGGGGGGGGGCTCTGTGTTCTTAGCCGATTGATCCGTTTTGGGAGTGCTTCGCAGGCATCACCTCACAGCAGAGATGGGAATGAGGACCCTGTGCGACGTTATGATCTGTCTCTACACAGGCTTGGAAAACTGCTGAACAAATAAACACTGAAGGTTACATGCTGTGGTTTCGTCATGCTTCGGCCCCCTTTTGTTATAGTAGGGTTTCAGAACAATCACAGGTGTGATCTGTTGAACATGCAATTATACTAAAATATGGGTTGATAACTGGAATTGCCTCTCAGCAGAAGTAGTAGAGGGTAATACAGTGAGGGAATTTAAACATGCGTGGAACAGGCATACGGCTCCTGAATCTAAAAGGAGACCAACGACTGATTAAGGTTTGTATGTTAACAGGAAAATGAGTAGCATGGACGGGCCGGATGGGTCTGACCGGCTGTTACCGTCAGAAGAATAAATTAACCCCTTGGCTGCTAAGCCATTTCCCACCCTGGTGCTAAGCTGGTTTTCGGCATTTTGGTGCATCTCACGTTTAAACGCGTTAAGAAGTACATTTCTTGGCGATACAAACCATATATTGTTTTTTTCAGCACACCCAGCAGATTCCAAATATACCATTTTTATATGTGTATGTCTGATTAGGTTTGCAAAATAAAGCCAAAAATGGGAAAAAGGTGTATTTTTTCACTTCCCACTCAATAAAAACTAGATTGTAATTTTATTTTTCTAAACTCTAATATCAAAACCTGTGTTGCTAAATATTTGTAGTAGGTAACCGGTCTAAAATAAACAGAAATTGAGAACAGTAGACTGTGTTTTTCTAATATTTTATTGCTAAAAGTTAAATTTATTAGACTATCACAAAAGACATCTTTAAATTTAATGCATGGCTGCGTCAATTAAACAGCTCTAGCTGCCCGGGATGTTAAAATATGCCAACAAAACTATATATTTTTAGAAACTACACCCCCAGCCGCAGCAAATGAGGTCTTATTTGTATTTGTATCACAAATCTGACTTGCACAACAAATAAGTGAATATCACACTAATAAAAATAAAAATAAAATTAAAAGCGACAAGTTCATTTATGTCTTGCGCACTCCAGGTTTGTCCTAGAAACACATGCAGCCCCTCATTTGATGCGCCAAGAGGTGTAGTTTCTGAAAATATATACTTTATGTACCATAATTTAACTTCCCAGCTGCCTAGAGCTGTCTAAATGCAGCCATCACCCCTAAATGTTTTAAGACAATTTTTTAACAAGATTCTCCAATCTGCCATATCTGAAGTTAAGGTGGTCTAGACATCTGGGAAGTTAAATTAGGGTACATAAAGTACACATTTCAAGAAACTACACCCCTTGGAGCTTCAAATGAGGGGTTACATGTATTTCTAGGACAAAAGTTGAGTTCACAAATAATGATGGAATGTGTCGCTTTGGTTAGAAAATATGTTTTTTCTAACCATAGCGACATGTTCATTTGTGTCTTGCGCACTCCAGGTTTGTCCTAGAAACACACGCAGCCCCTCATTTGATGCGCCAAGGGGTTTAGTTTTTGCAAATGTGTACTTTTTGTGTCATAATTTAACTTCTTACGTGAGCAGCAATGCCACGTGAAGGCTTCAACCCTAATTACTGACCATTCACACGCCTTTCATATCTCCATTCACTCGCAGAAGCACACACCATACTATCCGTACATTCACTCACAGAAGCACACACACCATTCTTTCCCCTTACAATCCCAAAGAAATGATGGTAAAGGGAGAAAAAAAAATCACTTTTACAGCAAAAATAAGTTTTGCAGTAAAAATGCAAGGGGCTCCAGAGATGAGATGGTTACTCACGTACCGCACAGGCTAAGTGGCTGATTTTACTAATATTTACAGTTCATCAGGATTTCAAAAATTTCTTCCCTTTACCATTGGCTAAATTTAACCCCATGATCAAAGGGATCATGGGGTTAAAATTTAGTATCGGCCATTTTTAAAAAGGGAATGTGACTGCTCATAGCTATATGATCACTGTGGTAACATTGGCTACCACAGTCATCATTTAGCTAGAATACTTAAACGGTATACAGATGATCTGTGGGTTTTCAGAGAGCTTTTGAAATCTGTATATTGGGGTGGGGGGGTCCAGAGGAAAGGTACGGTATGTGCTCAGCCGTGAAGCCCCTGCCCTGTCTGCCTCCTGTTTCTCGGCTACCTACTTCAACCTGTCCTTCTCCGGCATGAGCCTACCTCGAAAACCCTGTCTGCAGGATCCGAGTGATTTCACCGTGACATCACTGGCATCCATAATGTATGAGGGATCACCAAAGGGATTTCTTTCCATACTGCACTGCAAACAAAAAAGAAAAAAGCCCAAGTATCGCTTAGCCCTACCACTGCGAGTCAATATATACCGGTATATCTTCTATTGGCTCCACCAGCCGGTCCCTCTGCGTATCCGAGAGACGTGGCAACTGGACCGCTTTTAAAATGGCCCGTATTTGGACTACCTTTTGGCTGTGGAGCGATCTTTAAGGTGACATTTTATCTGATAGGATAAGATATGGGATCTTTGACTTCTTCACCTTCGCTCGAGGGTTTCGTAGCAAGCGTACTACCTGTGCCGTTCCATTAGAATAACGTTTCTTCTTCAGGTGACGCAAGTGCCGCTGTAGGATTTTATCTCCCGTCTCATTTATCTGGGTTAAGGTTTCTAAGTTATAAACGTTGTAGTGAAATCCGTTTCCCTCTCGGGTTTTGAATTTTATATTTTTCTGGAAAAGCTCGACCTGCTTTTATTATCCTCTCTGTATTGAAGAAAGCGTAAGCGCAAAACCACATCTTTAGACCGAGGCAGATGATGTAGCCGATCGATCGTGGCGTCTCTTTCGTGGAGCATGTTTGTCAGATCCTCCGAGATGCCCCGAGTTCTGAGATTATTACGCCACGTTCTGTCTTTGGTGTCCCCTACCTTTCTCTTGAGGTCTTCCAGCTCCTCGGTATTTGGCCGACGAGGACGTTGTGGACCTCTGGGTATCCATCCAACCTTGTCCCAATGTGGTCAGTCTAAGCTTCGCTATATCTCGCTATAATTCCGCTGCGACTTGTTGGATATTTATTCCTTCTTGTCCAGTGGGAAGCTCTTCATGGCTGTTAAGGTAAGTGGTTCCCTCACATCATGATCTGTAATCGCTCGATGAGCGCGTTTCCCATTCATGCGAGGAAGATGGTGGAGCTCGATCACCATCCACCTCAACAGAAGGTGCGTACATCTGCTGGTTCCTCAACTGAAATTATGCATTTTCTCCGGCTGTCTCCTCAATTTCAATCCAGTGACGCTGGGCTTGAGACGGCTCTCCAAACTAAGCCGCCATCTTGCTCCCCTCCCTCCATAGTACCGGTACTCTATAAAAGCTGCGTTCCCCATTGCGCAATACACTGCTTATCATCACTGGCATATTTGCAGATTAGATTTTTCACCATTTACATCACTTTTGTTTATTGTTTTCTAGAGGTCTTAATATTCCTTTCTATTTCTTATTCACTTTTTCTGGTTGTTGTTTACCTTGAGTAGAAGCTGCAGCTCTGCAACCACAGTGACAGAAATTTGTTCCATTTGAAATCAATCAAGTCTCGATAGAGCCCCCCACCCACAGTGTTTGCCGAGCCAGCGCTGAAGCTGACCAGCAGTATCACATGCAAGGAAATAGCTGGGGGCGAGGAATGGGGCGAAACCCCCCCCCCATGATTTTGCAAGGGGGACTATAGGGCAAGTTAATGGGACCTTTCAGCATTAGCGTGCATATTAGTGTAAAAAACAGAATTGATGAATATAAGAAATCCAATCTTTATTCGATCTCAGTAAAAAAGTTTAAAAAATGTCATGAATTATTTATTTATATAATCATCATCGACATCACCGTGACAAAAAAAATCAATATTCTACATATATTAATAGATATTTTTTTCGGTATAATGGAAAGTTCTGTTAAATATTTGCACCGAAAATCAATGGATCATGGAATCCGTGACTTATTGTGATGTCCTCGTATTTGTCTCTGGACGTGGGAGCAGTCGGTGATATCAGGGGTCAGGGTGCGCACCCCCTCCTCTTTATTGCTGCCTGTATCTACCTCATTTATCAGCGGAGTTAAATATAGCTCCGACTTCCTGTACAGATAAAGGGAGCGTCTCCTCAACCATTATCCTTCCCTCTACAAAGTCTTTGTACTGGTACGTCCGCCTTTCCCAAGCTTGATATGAGGTGGCTCTTCTACAGATAACTGGGCAGACCTCATCTAGGGTATTGGGGGCCGTTCTGGAGACCCCCATCTCCAGAAGGGTATCGATACATTGGAGGGAGTTCAGAGGAGGGCGACTACAATGGGAAATGGTTTGCAGGAAAAAAAATATCAGAAGAGCGTACGAGATCCTTAATCTATCTCTGGTTGGGTGGAGGGGGGGGCAGGTAAACAATGCCTGGAAGAGGCACGCTAGCCTCATTTCAGGATCTGCGAGAAAACGTTCAATGTCAATAACAAAGACTTCTACAAATATTTGCAAGTTAGACACCACCTTACGTGAGATGCGAGCTTTGTTCTCCCTTCCGCGTTCTAGGCATGATTTGGAGAAGACATTGTTTGGAGGTCCGGGTCACTCGCGGACTGGTATCAACATGCTATTATATGATGCACGGAGTAGATTGCCATTCTGTAGAGAACCTAATGGTTCTTTAAAAACCATTGTCAGAAGTTACCTGTATTCAAGCAGGGATTTCAGCTGTGATATAGTGGGCCCCGGATACACAGCATCAAAGAAGGGGCCGCATGATCAGGCCTGGATCATGCTAGAGGGGCATGATCACCTTATGGCTAGTTTGCCATAGGTCAGGGTTATGGTGAGGTGGGGTTAAAGGTCTTTAAATGTTGCTGTTTTTCTCTGATCCTCTACCATTTTTTTATTACAACAGGAAGGAGAGGCAGAGAGAGAAGCGTTTCCCTCCCACCCTCCCTTGTGTTTTTCTGATGGTTCTTTGGTGTGGCGGGGAACTGAGGTTCCCGTCAGGTTTTATGGTTGGTTTATTCATGGTACGAGGTGAAATTGTCGCGGTTTTCATCCGAGGTATGGAATCCGTGGTTATTGAGAGTTATGGTGGGCCTTTTTTCCACGGGCAGGGTCCCATGGGAAAGGGGGGGCCTTCGTTTACACAACCAGCTTTACGGCTCGTGGTTGGTGTACGCGGCAACATGTTTGTGTGAGTTACCGGTGATGAGGTATCGATGTTATGGCACTTAGTTGTCGCACGGTCGGTGGTTGTAACCTCCTTGGTTCTAAAAGGGTAAAATCTGGCGGTTCGTACATTAAGATTGGAGGTTACACAAGTTTAAGGAAATTTATGTTTTAAAGTTTGAATAAAGTTTTACGCGTCACAGTACTTATCATAAATAAAAACTGTGGCCTTTCAAAATCCAATTTATTAATCTTATACTCTCAACATGACCCACAAATGTATCTAGTGCCTTGATCAAGCTGTGTGAAAAGCACCAATTGGGATGCTCAGATATCATTAAATCAGAGATCGAGTCTACGTGACCATGAGAGTCAGCCTATTCCCCTTGTGTGGGATAAAAGCCACAAGACTCTGGGGCAATACCAAGCCTACTGCTACAGGCCCCTGAAAAAGTGAAGGACCTTACATTGGGTGATGATGAGCTTTGCGCTCTTACTACAGACTTTACTATTGTGGGAATTGGGTGTATACAAGCAAGCAAGCAGAAGGGGACCTAATTTGGTACCACGTCTACGTGGAAATCGTAAAAGTCATGGTCAAGTACCGTTATTTGGAACGTTTGGATGCCATCAGTATTGAAAGACTAAAGTAGAAGTTTTTTTGATGGCCAACCAAAGGTTAATTTACGAGAAGTCTCAGAAGTCAGTTCATTTGGAATATTCCCAGGTTTGGGTGTGGAGTCTCGTTATTATCGAACCATAATCCCTGGCAAAGATTAAATCCCCCCTCGTCGTGGACATGGACGGAAGACCAGCTGAGGTTTTTAGCTCTACGAAGATCCCATCATGACGTTTTCCAACGTGGATTTCATGAAACGCAACACTTTTATCGGAGATTAAACATTACGCCGCCAAATATTTTCCTCCTGACTTAATAGTTAAACTTTAACAATGATATTGACCGATACGGATTAAACTGTAGATGGACCTCAATGTCATGTTGTCCTCAGGGTTTCTGCTTAGAAGCACAGGCGGACCTTCCGTCCAGATCTGTCGTAGAGACCAATAACCTGCTTGATCTACCTGTACGTGAAAGGAGATCCTAAAGCCTCTCCACCATATATGATAAATGGGAAAAATGAATTATGCAAATTTAGCAAAGCTCCTCAATTAAATGGCCGGCTACGGTGGGAACGGGTCCACTGTGTTGAGACCAGATGATGATTGGGAACAGGCCATCTATAAGGGCTCCTGGAGTGTTGATCATGGTTGATTCCTTGATAACATTCCCTTTAGAACTTAAACCATCATGCTCTCTTCTGTGACATGGTATGCTATGTGTTCAGCCCGCCCTCCTTTAACAGGTAGTATGTTTTTGAGATTGACATCAGGTTTGGATAACGAGCGGCGCTCTAATTAATGAACCGACGTCCTCATTAACGCTGATATAATGAATTATGCTGAGCTCTAGTCAATAGTTCAAGCAGATATGCTTTGTACTTAGTACCTGCTGACGCGGCCGGTTGTGTAGGAAGGCGTTTCATAGGGACATTCGGCAAGAACTGGATAGTGGTTTGGGGCAGGAAAGCATTTTATTCACGGGTAGGGGTGGATTTGCCTTACCCCACGGAGGCGGATATCAGTAGTGTAGGAGAATACATGGGAACGGACCTGAGGACCTGAGCCCTTTAAACGTTTATGACCCATCCCAAGGATTTTATTGTTGTAGCTCGCTAATGGTGGCAACCAAATGGTTCTAATGACGGTTCTTGTGAAAACCATTGTCAGGAATCACCTGTATTTAAGCAGAAATTTCTGCTGTGATATAGCAGTGAGAAAAGCACCAATTGGGATGCTCAGGTTTCATTAAACTGGGGTCTGTGGTGGACAATTTCATGATGTTCTCTGGACCTTCACAAACCTTGCAACAGACACCAGTGTCCTCATATGGACACTTTGCCTATCCCTGGCTATGAAGGGCCATTGGAGAGAGCCGAGTATATGGCAGAGGAGACTTTTTTGCCCCCCCCATGATGCTCTTGGCTAATGCTTAGTTGATTTTATGGGGTCCCGGAACCGGTGACGGTGTGTAAAGCCAGGAATTGCTGCCCGATTTCCTAGATCCCACTCAATGGAAGCTAAAGTCGGGTAATCTCCGCTCCGGACGGGACGTCACTTCCAATTGGCTGTGGGTGACATTATGGGAGAAGAATGTGCGTTTGTAACCTTGGCCCTTTTCCGTAGAAAAGCATAGGGTTTAGCGTAGGTTCCGAGTACATTGTTAAGATCACGATAAGATTGCAGGGATGAGGTCATAACGCTGCTTTCTAGTAGGGAAAGCCTCAGAAAAGAGATAAAAGAGCATATAATTACAATATCCTATCTAGGGCTCAAGAATTAGTCGTTGGTCTCATCTTAGATTCAGGAGCCGTATGTCTATCCCGTGCATGTTTAAATCCCCCTCACTGTGTTAGCTTCTACCTCTTCTGCCGGGAGGATGTTCCACTTAACTACCACCCTCTCCGTAAAGTAAAACTTTCTTGCTTTACTCCCAAGTTTCTGGAGCCAACAAGTCTGGCGTGCATGATTCATAAACATAAGGTTACGCACTTTATATTCTCTGTGTTTTAAAGGTGCTGTGCCAACTACCCTTCTGAATTTAACGCTTATTATTGAATGGAGCATTAGAAACAGGACAGTCCTGCTGGGGACGAGAGAGTTGGGCGTTATGGTACGTATGCGTGCCACCTTTGCTTAGCGCTGTAAGAAAGTCCCTCCGCTTGCCAGTATTAGAGGTTTATGGCTTAGATAAGAGCGGACTGTACCCGCTAACAGGCTGTGACAGGTACAGGCATCAGGTGACACGGTTAGTGTACACAACAATCGAAGAGACAGAGCCGAGACCTCCCAGAGTCTCTTCCCCTATCTAGGCGTTAGCCCGTCTCACTCGCGTTAACCATACACATAAAAAAAACATTCGGCCCATCTACCCTGTCTGCAACTAGGGTTAGGGCTATAACGCTAATCACTCTCAGCCAGCTGTGTCGCCTGCATTTACCCGGGACAGAAGGCAGGTGTGGAATTGGACGTCTCTTCATGCTTTCTATTGTTAAACAAAATCTATAAAATTGCAGATTTTACTGAAAATCCACAAACTAAAAGATATTTATCCCCACGAGGATTTAAAGTGTGTTTGCCTCACCCAGGGCCAGACTGGGGAAGAAAATGGCTGCCCGTGGCATCTGGGCTCGCCTGAAGATATTAGCAACCATTTTTTTTACCTAGGAACACGCAGGTTGTGGCTACCCAGAGTTCTCTCTTTTGCGAATGCGGGTGGGCGGGCCTGATGAGGTCAGAGGGCGGTCCCGCTAAAAGCTGCCCTTTTTTGGAGGGGAAGTAGGCGGGGAGTGGGCCATCCTCTAACGCCTCTCCGGAGACTCGGAGAAGTGCCGCCTCACCCTGAGCTCCTAGGAATGCATGCGATTTATACCAGGAAAGGAAAGGATGATGTCGTTATGATGTCATTATCTCAGTTATCCAAAACTAACCCTCAAGCACGAAATACTATTGTAAAAATGCGTAAAATGCTTCCCCAAGCGGCCCATTTACACTATGGAGGACGCACAGCCTCCATGGATTGTTTCTGAACCGCATCACGTGTCCTTAAAAGGCCGGGCACCAAGGTATGATGTCATATCCCGGCACTCCGTGATATGGGCTGCTGCAGATAGAGGGTAGTCGAATAAATTATTTTGTTAGAAATAAGTGATTAAAGAAAAAAAACAGAGCGGTTATTGTGACTTTAGAACGCTGACCCGGGCTTCTGACTTCTGTTCCCCTTCTTTGATTTATACGAGGTGTAAATCATAAAATGCAGAAGTCTGTTTTCATTCCACGCTGAACAGTATGACATCACAACACTACATATCTACTTCTGATAGGTGAAGACGCAGCTTTTGGGAAGAGATTTTTCCTAACGTTTTTTTTTTTTAAAAATGGGGTGAAAAAAAATTGCGCCCCTATACTTGATAACAAGGAATCAGAGAGGTGTCTTCTTTTATTCCGCCCCCTTTGAAAAGTTTTCTTCAGGTGGAATGAGTTACCGGCTGCATCTCCTGATAGAAATATGCTTTGTTGAATGGAAAAAAATAAAGTAAATTATACAGTATTAGATTGTAAGCTCTTCGTACCAGTTCAGTCAACGTATTCCACAGCGCTGTACAATAAAAGATGGCGGTTAACAAATACACTCAGCTATATAATCCCGATTTGCATAGATAAAGAGGTTTTATGGCAGTGAAATCCATGCGGCAAATGAGCTTCCTCAACCCGGCACCTGTCACCAGGTAAAAAAAGGTAAATTCAGGAAAACTCGGGCTAGAAACATAAAAAATGATCACCATGGAGACTATTTGGCTCCCTTCTGGGGTAACTTCCAATGGGAACAGAGACACCTGAAAAAAATGGCGGGAAGCTGACAGCTCCCTACAGAGTGGCTCACGGTGCTCGCGTTTTCGAACAGTCATGTGACCTAAATATCACGTGGGGCTCAAATGAGAATTTAGCTTTAGCTCCACCCATCGCCATCAATGCTCCTCCCATTTCTGATCATTATACCCCCCTTCCTGAGCAGATCCCACCCCTTTTTGAGGATTCTCCACCCAGTTCGTTGTTGATTTAGAACCAAAAGTCAAGATCACCCCCGCGGGACCACATGTTTACCCTCACTGCCACTCTGGCAGCAGATCACGTGTATGTCATTTGCCGGCCACTGGCCTTAAAGAGCCGGTCCGGCCCTCAGACTAACCATACTCAATACTCAAAATACAGCCTACAAAAGTTCAACTTTACTCACCCGGCAAGTAAGTGAAATCTAGCAAAAAAAAAAAAAACAAACCCAAGCATATATTTTATATATTATATTTATATAATATTTATAAATATATATGTTCTTTCTTTTTTCACTTTGTCATTTGGCCTGTATATATAGTATATTTATATATTAAGCTCGTTTGAGCCGGGCCCTCCTCACCTGTACATACTACTTGTCCTGTCTACCCATTGTACAGCGCTACGGAATTTGATGGCGCTATATAAAACAATAAATAACAATAATGTGCACAAATATACTATATAAATATACTATATATATATATGTATATAATATGTTATTTATATATGTGTATATATAGTATATTTATATATATATTTATACTATAGTATATTTATATATATATGTATATATAGTATATTTATATATATATGTATATATAGTATATTTATATATATGTATATATATAGTATATTTATATATAGTATATATAGTATATATAGTTTATAGCCTGTTAGTTTTTCCTCCACTTAAAAGAAACATCATAACTTTTAATTAAGTTGAAATTGTTACATTGCATCACATTGTGTATGATGTCATGTATTATTGAGTTAATGTGATAAATATTATATATTGCGTTTTGAATTATAACTTTCCCTCAGCTGCGAGCAGACAGTGGCCCGTTGTGTCGCGGTGATTAATCGATTGATTAATAATGTTATTACGCGGTATTATAAACCTCTCGAGTGTCTGTATCGCTTTATCGCTGTGCGTCACGTTATCTCTCGTTGTGATACCCAAAGTCCAAACTCCGGCATCTCGTGACTCAGCCTCTTATCTGCCGGGTAGCGGTTTTTGGCCGTATAAGAGCCCGGGCTGAGGCGTCCTCACCACAGTCTCTCGTCGTCGGTCTCTCGAGACACTTGTGGGTCCTCATCATGTGCACCGGAAAATGTTCCAAGTTTATCGGGCTGTCTCTGTACCCGTTCGCCGTCATCTGCATCATCTGTAACATTCTGCTTTTCTTTCCGGGATGGGAAACGGAGCCGGTGCGGAACACGCAAGAGCAGCTCACTCCAGAAGTGATCTACTTAGGTGGGATTATCGGTGGCGGCATACTGGTAAGTGCTCGGTGTAGCCTAGAACCGATGACCTAGAACACCCTTAATTATTACCGGTCCCTGTTCTGTCTCTACAAAAGAACAAAAAAAAAAAGCTGAATTCTCTTTTTTTTTTCTTTCTCAAGGTCCTAATTCCGGCCATTCACATTCAGGCAACGGGACGGCAGGGATGTTGCAATAACCGCTGCGGGGTGAGTACAATTTAGGAATGTATGTATAAAAATGTATGGAATTTGGGGGGAAATTTTGGGGGGTGCGTTATTCTGGGCTTTGCCATGACGACTGCACACATTTTACCCAAGATCGGTCGTTGGTCCCGTCTTAGATTCAGGAGCCGTATGCCTTCCCCGCGCGTGTTTAAATCCCCTCTCTGGAGTAATTTGAGCCACATCTGCTGGAAGGCTGTTCTATGTTTCCGCACACCCTCTCGTATAAGCCCATTACCCAATTCGCTAGGGCGCCCCCTTGTGGTAGGGAGTCTCCATCATGTCTGCAGGCCAGTAAATCGTTTTTGCTCTTATCACCCACAGATGTTCCTGTCCATCCTGTTTGCCGCTATAGGAGTTGCCGGATCTGTTTACAGCTTTACCGTGTCTACTGTGGGCATGGTGCGAGGACCCGTGTGCAATTACACCGACCCAATCACCCACGATCCTAAGTGGGGTAGGCCTTTTTTTACTGAGCTGGAAAATTTTAGGTAAGATGTACAGCTCATCATTCTAACCTTAACCCTCTATGATCCAATGCATTACAATGTCAGCCAATAGGTTTTATGATATAGACATAGGCAGCATACATTAACCCCGCACAGCGCTGTTCATTTAACCCATTCCACGTCTTGAATGGACACCAACCTCTTACCACATTGTGTTCTCTCTCTCTCTTGCAGCAATGAAAGTTACCTCTTCAATAGAAAAACATGGAGTTTGTGTACCTACCCCCCAAATGTAGCTGAGTTCAATATCATTCTGTTCTCCATCATCCTGGCTGCCAGTGGCATCGAGATCATATTGTGTGTCACACAGATGCTGAACGGCCTATTTGGATGTCTCTGTGGTACATGCCGAAACAAAGACTAAACTGGGAGTGTAAGTATGGAACAGTACATGGTTATTAACCCACTGTGACAGGATACATATATATATTCGTGCTATACACAGAAAGTGATGCCACAGGTACCCATAGGGAATATCCTTGTTATACCCACAGTGACCACAAGGTGTCACTGGCGCCTATCAAAATATATCTGCTATACACACAGTGACCACAAGGTATCACAGGTACCCATAGCGAATATCCTTGCTATACACAAAGTGACCACGAGGTGTCACTGGCACACATACAAAATATACCTGCTATACACACAGTGACCACTAGGTGTCACAGGTACTGTTAACATAGGAAATATCCCTGCTATACACACAGTGACCACAAGGTGTCACCAGTAGTCATAGGGATTACCGTATACCTGCTATACACAGTCGCCACAACGGGTCACCAGTAGCCACAGGGAATGTATATAAATTATCACTGGTATCTATAGGTTATCTGAGTCTACTCACTATATACACAGAGGTACCCATAGGCACTATCCCCTGTATATACACACAGTGACTACAAGGGGCTGCCAGTACGCATAGGGGGTTATTTATCTCTATATACACATAGCGACATATTTCTACATATTTGTTACATAATGTATATGTATCGTCTAAAGAAACTGAAGCTCATAATTGCCCATTAGAATAATTAAAAGGATATTAAATGGATTAATTAATGTACGTTTTTCACTGTTGTTCCCTTTTGTAATTATTAGTCTGCGCCTGACCACTAGGTAAAAGTTCTGCAAAAAGTACACCATAAAGTACCGTCATTTTTAACCTTGCTTATATAAAAATATACTTATTTATTTTAATTGTTCAACCTTATTCGAACCATTTAAATGCAAGTATTAGTTTCCACGATGATGTCATTTTAATGATGTCAATTCTTTTCTCCAGGTTAACATCCTAACCACCGATCGTAGCCCTCCGGTTCCTCAGCGCTCCAAATACCCCCCGTCCTCAAAGGCTGGTTCCTTTGGGGGTAACAAAAGGGAACCACCCGCCAATCTTTTCTGAATACAGATCATACCTTTTTGTGCATTGATGAGAGAAGGGACACTCTGACCCACGTAACCCCCCCCCCGCCCACTGGGACAGAATGAAGGCTCCACCCACCAGACTGGCCCCTCCCCCTACCAGATGGAAAGCTGAGAATATATTTCTTGAAATGTACATATCATTTATATTTGTATTTATAATTTATGTCAATGACATTATTCAAATAAAAAACATGTTTACAATTAATAGTTGGGAAAAAATGATTTTTTAATTATTTTACGTGGACGTTTACCGGGTTTTTCTTAATGTTTTCTTACAAAATAGTAGAACTGATTATTATTCACATTGCTAATGCTACTGATCTATCCTTAAAGTGGATTTATCAGAACAGAAAGGTTTTTTATATCAAAAGCTGTTTTTCTTTTGTTCTGTTATTTTTTTTTTAAGTATTTTTTTTATAGATGTTTTAAATAATGAATCAGGGCAAAAAAAAACATTTAAACCTTAATAACTCATCACCAAATAAGCTTTTCTTAGGGAAAAAACACATTGTAACAAAGTAAATAGTCATTTAGGTTGAAAAAAAGACCTTTGTCCATAAACTTGAACCCTTTTATCGATCCTTCCAGCTTTTGATCCAAAAATGGCAAAAAACCCCAATTAAGCTATTTTTCAAAATTTCCCGCTTAGGGGAAAAAAATTCCTTCTTGACTCCAAAAGATTTCTCCTTTTCTTCTAAAATAATAATGTTTATTTATCGTGTATAGCTCTGTATGTTCTGCTTTTACCCCTTTTTGGCGGCATCCATTGCATCTAATAGAACCTCTCTGTCTCGGCAGTGGATTCTGTACCTTTACTGCCCTCACTGTAAAGAATCCCTTCCTTTGTCGTCGTTGAAATCTCCGCTCTTCCCGTCTCAGAGGGTGACCTCTCGTTCTTTGTACATTTCTGTTAATGATCAGGTCCCTGGACAGCTCATTATATCGGCCCCCGCACATATTTATACCTCTAAGACGCCATTTTTTCTAGCGTATAGACGCCACCTTTTTAGTTTCTCTTCATAACTAAGATCTTCCAACCCCCTTATTGATTTTGTTACCCTCCTTTGCACTTTGTAGTTCCATATTGTCCCAGAATTGCACTATATATTCAACGTAAGGTTTTATCATTGACTTGACAAGAGTAAAGATGATTCTCCAGGGGGATTAGAAGTCCCAACTTCCCACCACTCCCGGCTCAAAGGTTCTCCATGTAGCACCGAGCACCAGAATCCTTAAAAGGGGGGGTATGCCAGGGATATCGGCTCTCACCCCTATACATGCAGCTATATACATACCTGGCAACATTCCGGCAACAGATACCCGGAGCCCTTTCTTACGGGTGGTCCTGATGATGTCGAAAGGTGGTCGGCTGGCATTAGTGTGTGTGGTCTGCTGACGTCAGTGAGTGGTGAAAGAGGTAGGAGGAGAGGTTGGCGGTGAGGTCCTCAGCGCCACTCTCGCGACTCGGAGGTTCTCCACGGTGACCCGCGGCTCCCAAGTATGGCTATATAGTTGGAGAAGACTCTAGGCTGTGGACCTGCTATGGACCTTAGCAGCTTGGGGAGAGGGCCGAGCTGTGTGTGACTCTCTTGGACGGTGGCACGAACCTTGGGTTAGAGTGGGCCAAATGAGTTGCGTCATCTTGAGATGACGATTGTATCAGGAACTGGGGCCCTCAGATCTCGCTCAGCTCTAACATTTACCGGGAGGATCCACCAACTTAAAGTGATCTCTTTCCCAAACCTTCGGTATTTACCAACAAATCTATTAACTCACAACGAAGTCACCTTATCTGGCAAGGGGGGGAAAAAACTAGAACCAGTTGAGCTAAATGACAATAATCTAGGGGTTGACCAGATTTGGGTTAATCTCCCAGATCCGGAAGAGCATAGCTGAGCCTCTCTCCTTCGGCAGAGGGACCCGAGAAGTTTACTGATTCCACATTGGACCAACAACAGGTTACTTTGGTGGCCCTTTTGCATTTGCCGTATGATCACAGGTTTATATTACTTTGTTGACAATAGATTCTCCATAATTAACCCCTTAAGGGCAATGGGAGGTCCCTAAACCCTTTGAAAACAATGCATTTTGAGCCCGTACATGTACGGGCTTGGTCATTAAGGGGTTAAATATAGTATATTGCATATCCCCATCTATCTCGTTCTTTCTCCCTCATATTCATACACTCTTTCCTCCCAACACTCTCATCCAGCATTCCAAAGTGGAATTTATCACATATTTTTGTTCTTTTTGATGTGCTGTAATATTTTATGTGCTGTAACTTCACAGTGGGACTGCTAATACGTAATGTTTGATTTTGTGTTAATGTTGAAGTCACTGGAAAGTTTCCCATTAAAAAAAAAATATATATTTTTTTTTATTATGATGCAGTGGCGACCTCTACTGGACATCTCAGGTATTACTGCGACAGTGTGTGACCCAAATAGTTCTAATCCCCAGACATCAAAATGATTTTTTTCCTGCTGTAAAGACTCAGACGTTAATCAGTCGTCGGTCTCGTCTTAGATTCAGGAGCCGTCTGTCCATCCCATGCGTGTTTAAATCCCCTCTACCACTTCTGCCTGGAGGCTGTTTTTGTGCCCCTGGAAGGAGTCAAATATACAGTACTTACTACTTAAATATATCTGGGATATTTTCTGAGGTCATAACCCCTATTAAAGGATTGATTTTGATTATGTGGAGCAGCCTCCCAGCAGACGGGGAGGAATAACATGCTTTTACACACTTCTGACCTTTCCCTATCCGGACTAAAATCTTTGTCACATGCATGCCAGGTATATGACTCCTATAAATAAGCATTTATCACCAAGCGATTAACGCGGGGTTAAAGGGACGCTCAGCCGCCATATCCTGCGCTTTAATACATGTGACAGCTGAGAGGTCCCTTTAAGTGTTTGCTGCCTAGTCGCCCATGTTGAGCTTTCTTGACCCATCTCCTGGAATATGGTGTACATACCTTGAGCATGTCTCCCAACTGTCCCGCTCTGCGCGGGACAGTCCAGATTTTGCCCTTCCACTGTCCCACCGAGCTCTACTTTGCTTTTGGGGACAGAGGTAGAGCTCTGGAGCACAGAAGGTTTCCCATGATCCTGGTTTCCTTCTCCAGCGTCCGGGACACCAAAGACGGCCTACTGCACATGGGCAGAATTTTGCACATGCTCAGTAGTGATGCCAGTTTGAGTGACACTCTACCTCCCAAGCTTTATACCCCCCCCCCACACATCCCGATTCGCTGGGGGTAGAAGTTGGGAGATTTGCTCCAGTAGATCTAATGAGCTGAAGCTCATTGCAGCTCCGCTATGTAGTCCACAGTCATATTGGGATTTATGACATAAAAAGTTGGCTTTCAAAAAATTCTCGGGGAAAAAAAGTCATTTTGGATATTTTAATCCCAGCCAATCAACCGAGACCACAATATTTCAAAAAAATAAGATTAACATTTTCAAAAAGTGGTGGTTCTCCATTGTTCTCCATCAATACTTGGCTGGTGCTTTTTTTTTTTTGTCTCTCGAATACAGTTGACCTCATCGTTATTAAATAGCACACGATGTCAAGAGGAGTCCTTGAGCCATCGTTGACCTTGTTATGATGTCATTCTGCGCGAACCTTTTTTTTTTATGCAGAATTCCACCTGAAATTCCATCACCGCTCTATCTAATGCATCCTATGGTATATTATTATACATGGGATGTGCTGTTATCTCGCCGCGTGACATAAGTCCAAACTCCAGTGCCTCGTGACGGAGAAGCCTCTTATCTGTTGGGTATAGACGGCCATATATAGGACCTTGTTGGGCTTTACTTCCAATCCCCGGCCACCATCTCCTTCTCCAACATGTGCACCGGCAAATGTTCCCAGGCCATAGGGGTGTCCCTGTACCCCTTGTCACTCATCTGCATTGCCGCCAACGCTATCCTGTTCTTTCCGGGATGGAGCACGGAGCCGTCGAAATATCCAGGAGAGCAGATCTCCGCTGAAGTCAGGAATCTGGCCGGGATCATCGGGGGTGGCATCATGGTAAGACCCTCACTCCTCCTATAACCCCTCAAATAATTACTTTTGAGCAAAATTCTCCATAATCAACCATAAAAATAATCAACGGAGTACCAAGAATGGTCACTTTCTTTTTTAGAAATGACCTTCTGTCATCTACTTCTTGCCCCAGGCGCTAACGGTCCCATCTGTCTCCGTTCTAGGTCCTAATTCCCGCTATCCACATTCAGGCGACTGGAAGGAAAGGATGCTGCAGCAACAGAGTTGGGGTGAGAAACGTTTTTACGGTTGTCCAGGTCCCCAAAGGCAGTGCTCCTGAGCACCATTGGCCAGCCAATGACTTGGCCACCATCTTGGAGAACAAAATGTATTCCCCTGGTCAAAAAAAAAGTACTGTAATTACCATAATTTAAAAATGTGTGTGGGTTAAAAAAAAGAATTACAAATTTCAAATGTTAATTGAATAGAACGTTGGCGCTTAGAGTTCCGTTTCCGAGTTCTAGGTTCCGCGCGTTGGCATTCAAGCAGGATCTTCTAGTTGCTGGGTCTAGTACATGTCTTTGATATTTTGAACCTCCTATCTCCCTAGATGTTCCTGTCCATCCTTTTTGCTGCCATAGGACTTACCGGCTCCCTGTTCTGTCTCGTCATGTCAGTCGTTGGATTGTTCCGAGGGCCTGTCTGTCTCTATGACCCATCCTCACTCAGTGTGACAGCTGTCCCTCCCGGGAATGAGAGCACCACTCATTCGCTTATTTGGGGTCGACCTTTTGAGAGGCCTCTGGAACAAATCAAGTAAGACTTAAATAAGGTTAGGGTTGCATTAGCATTGGACGTCTACTCGTCAGAATCTTCCGAACGATGGAAAAATGCTTTTTAAAAAAAAATCATTCACAAACAAGAAATGGGGTCCTGGACCCTGTATTATCCAAATGGAATCCTGCACGTTAGGATGGAGTTTAATATTCAACTCATTGAGCCGCACGGCAATCCCTCATATATCATAAAACATATAACATTTATATATTTTAATATATTTTAATTTTATATTTTTAATATATATTAAAATATAAAATGTCACTGTGTAACCAGCGGCCTCTAGTGGCCGAAGAACGAATTGCACAAAGTGCTATAATCTGCTATAAAGTGTCATTTTTGTATAAGTGGGCTGAAAGCCAAAAAGAGTTGATCTGAAATTTGCAACTTTGGGGGTTAATGGATCCCTGGGTTGCTACTGTTATCCAGCTTACACCGCCCCCCCCCTGTGTGGATTTAAGGTGAGTCAAGTTCCATTTGTTACAAATCTGACATTACTCTGCCTTTAATGGGAAAAAAAAAAACGTAATTAAAATTGAACTGGAGACTACTGGTTTGGATCAACCCAACTTCCATAGCCTATAATGGAACGCGGTTAACCCGTTGCGTCCCCTGTCTTCTTGCAGTAATGAAAGCTACCTGTTCCACGATGAGCTCTGGAGCATCTGTGAGCAGCCACCGAATGTGGTGGAGTTCAATGTCATCCTGTTCTCCATCCAGCTGGCGGCCGGCGGCATCGAAGTCGTCCTGTGCTTTATACAGATGCTGAACGGCCTGTTCGGATGTATCTGTGGGACGTGCCGCCGCGAGGAGGACGAGGAAAAGAAAGAGTGAGTAGACGTGGCGGCACGTTGCCATGGTGACTGCATCTCTGATGGCTTCTTGGAGGAGTCCTCGCTCTGTTATCTGATCCCTGATCTACTAGACAAACACCCCGACTCCTTAACCATTGGTTGATGGCAGACGAGCCCCCTGCTGGCGACCAATAGAGTTGCTCATACGGACATTTAAACTCCTGGCGCCAGAGCTGCTGCGGTACTCGTTAACCCCGTATTATCCCCTTATAAAAAACTGGAAAAAAAACGAAGAATGTCCACGAATATTCGCCCGAAGAGGAGACAGGAACGGGCGAATATTCGCGGAATACGAAGATTTTTTTTTTTTGGCCGAAGACGAACACGAAGAGCCCCCTGGTGCCCAAGTCTAGGGTTAAAGGGCCGCTCAGCCGTCATATCATGCGCTTTAATACATGTGACAGCTGAGAGGTCCCTTTAAATTTCCGAATGCATCGGGGTGGGGGGGGGGATTCTGCGGAATGTTAAGGACATTAAACTGTCCCCTTTACCCCCTTCAAGACAGGGACGTACCTGGTACTTCCGGGTCAAGGTCACCGGGCAGACCAGGACGTACCAGGTACGTCATCGATGATACGCGATCCAGCGTCGCTTTTGAATGCTGGGATCGCGAGGGGGCGGCTGTCACCCCCTCAATTCCGTGCATGTGATCGCTTTGCAGCGAATCACGAGCACGGAATTTAAATATTTTAAAAAAAACCTGCGGTCTTCAAGGGAAGACGCAGTTTGCCAACGCCGGTCAGGAAGGGGTTACAGATCGCTGGATAATTATTTACCATTCTTTACGCTTTCTCTGAATCAGCAACGCTACTTTTTAAACAAAATTAACACGCAAATTCCTTATTTAGATCAAAAATTCGTATAATTTATGGAAAAATCCCTTTTTTTCCCCTGTTTTCGCGTTGCCATGGAATTAAGACCGGGGTAATGTAACCATTTTTCTTTCGGTTCAGATTAAAGCTCTGACGGCCCCATCCCCAGGCGGATCCCCTGGCGGCGGCGGCAGGACGGCAGCTTTAAAGATCCAAAGTGGACGTCTTTCTGTACCGAGCAATGGTTAACCCTTTCTGTGCACGAGAAGAGCCAAACCCACGGATTCTTCCATTACAACCTGACGAATCAGAAATATAGGGTCCGAGACGTTCTACGTCTAACAGAAAATCAGACGTGCCAATAAATGCACATTAAATACATTTTTTCAACGTGTTTCCGAAAACATATAATTTGGCGGCAGAACAGACCCGTTTGGCCAGTTTAATCTGCCCTTTTTTCCTTTTTAATCAGCCGTTGGTCTCGTCTTAGATTCAGGAGCCGTATGCCTATCTCGTGCATGTTTAAATTTCCACACCGTTTTACTCTCTACCACCTCTGCTGGGAGGCTGTTCCACTTATCTACCACCCTCTCAGTAAAATAAAACTTCCTTGCATTACATCTAAGCCTTAGACTATCATTTCTTGTTGGTGCTTCCCCTTTTGTATACATTATACATATATATATATATATATATATATATATGTTATATCAAATAAAGCATTCAATTATATACCATAATAATCAAATATTATAAAAGAAAATGTGACGCCAGTTATCCAGATCAAATTCACCGCGTATGGCCCAAAGCTGTGAAAAATCATTATTTATGTCGGAGAATAAGGCGTTTAGAAGCAAAATTTATTTTATTTACACCGTTTAATTACCGGTAATAAACCCATTTCTATACAAATTGTCAGGGGTTTTAGGGCTGTAGAATCCTGTCATACCCAGTAAACATTTCGAGAAGACGGGCATCAGGGGAGGAAACACAGGGATGTGGGTCCAAAAGAGGGACTTGCCAGACTAGGGCAAGGACACTTGGGGAGTATGCATGATGGATATGGGAGAGGCGGACAGGGGGAACAGAAAGTGGGCACGAAGAACGATAGAATGTACACATGGGGTAGGGAAGTAGGTACGCGTACCTTTCTGGTTCTGACGTCGAGTCTCCGGGTGAAGTGTTGCTTCCCTGAGTCTACAGGAAGCCACACCCGCTCCCCTCCCTCATCTATAGCTAGCCCAGCCCACCACACGAGTAACCACGCCCCTTGGACCGCTAGACCCAACCCCTCACGAAGCCACTCCAACAGAAGAAGGAGAGCATTGTACTTGCTGACTCCTCTCCGCCACCCCCCCCCCGCCCCCCTGGGATCTTCTTCTAATGTATAGGGCTAAAGATATTTAACCATTTAATTTATATAACAGCTGAGAGGTCCCTTAAGTCTCCCTGGTCTCCCCTTTGTGATGGAGGAGATGTGTTCAGCCTCAAGCGACTACTTGCATGGGACTCCAATGGGAGCGCTTCCCTCACACCGATTGGCTGCCAGCACATCGCTTTCCCCATTTAGCGAGGCTGTCAGACACATGAAACTGTCCCTTTTTCGCTATGCATTACACAGGGCCGGCACGCCTATTATCTCTGCTCTTGGAATCCCGGGTCCAAACTCCACACTGTCCCATAGCAGGGGAGCGGTCTCCCCGACGGTCTTTTAAGTGTCTCTCATTTCCTGAAACACTCCCGTCAGTCTCGTCTCTGACATCGTCTCTGCTGCGCTCTCTTTGCCCGGAGCTCGGATAATTTGCGCCGCCCCCCCGTCTCATTTTCTGCTCTTCTCTCCCCTTCTAGTTCCATTTCACCGCCGTCCCCTCTCTCCCTTCCATCTATCTTTTCTGACCATGTGTACGGGGCACTGTGCCAAGTTTATCGGGGTGTCCCTGTACCCCTTCTGCGTCATCTGCATCATCTGTAACATTCTACTGTTTTTCCCGGGATGGACTCTGGACGCAATTCAAAATCCAGGCGAGAAGCTCACGCCCGAGGTGCTATATCTTGGGGGTCTGATAGGAAACGGAGTCATGGTAAGCAAAAAAAGTGGAGAACTCATGGGGAGGAAAAAGTGGACCTCTGCCTATTACTTCTATCCTTTAGTAGGATTGGCGGCAGATCTTGGATTTTTTCTCTTTCCACTGAAGGTTTAATCAACTGAGAAACAAGCACATTAAACTTTTTTGGAAGCTTGTTTCAGTTTCTCTGGCGACAGCCAATCAGTGCCTGTTTTTTTTTGTGTCACATGACAATTAGGTGTTCCCGTCAAAACAACAAAAAAAAGGTTTTGGACATTCAAGAGTGACATTCATTAGCTATAATTGCGTTAAAATTGGCTCAGGAGGTAGAACACCATTTAAGTATGCCTGTCAGGGGGTTAATTTATTGCGGGTGCTCATCATAGAGTTAAAAAAATAAATAAATAATAATAATAATAATAATAATAGAAGAAATGGATTAAAAAAAATTCTGGCCATAGGACGCGATTTATATGGCATCTTAATGTCAGGACTATACTGAAGATATTGGGACAGCTGGTAAGTATCTACCAGCACTACTGCTCATTAGGCTGGTTGAGCTTTATTGGCACGTCTCTCATCCTGGAAGGCAGGGATGTGACATCATGTGGATGGCTGAGGGTGCTGGGCCAGGCTGAGGGTAGTTTGCAGCATAAATATACCCCTGGCTAGAGGTACATTTCATTTATTAATTTACTTTGTGCTAGGAGACGTCATGGCAACAGTCACCGCTGGGGCCGGCATGGGCCGTATAGATAATTCATCTTTTTTTTATGCATCTCCTATAGGTTTTGGTTCCTGCCATCTATATCCAATGCACGGGACGCCGGGGCAAATGCAACAACAGGTGTGGGGTAAGTTCTATTGTGGGGTGTTTTTATTACGGTAGTAGACAGAAAGTTTTCCCATAAATGACTATGGCCCTCTTTGGAGGTTGATATATAACCCCCACCCCCACCACGTTGAATGGGGCAAATCTGCAATGTTGTTTGCATCTACCCCCTTTGTTCCTTCTCCCTATGTCTCTCCATCGGGGGGGTGGGGGGGGTAGTACCTTTCACCCCAGGGGAAACCCCATCCAAAGCCCCTGTACTGTACTAGTGGCCCAAAACATATTTGCTCCAGACAAGGTGGTCCTGTCCAGAACACGTTCACCAAAAGGAAGCACAAAAAGGATCCATTCAGGATGTAAGTTCTGGTGGCTGGTGGTCACATGTGGAATTGCAAGTAAACGAAGCTAGGCTTTTGGAGTTGGCCCAAGATCTTCCAAACAGAGATGTCCTCACCACCTTGCCAGCCCATCATGCCCCTGCTTTGTCTTCCTTAACCTGTTACTTCGCAACCCTGCTTCACATTACAGCGCCTCTTCCTCCTTCCTTCCCGGTTTATTTGCCCCTTGTTCTACATCAGTTGGCTCTCAGCCTCCTTTCCCCTTCCTCTTAGGAGAGTCTCTTCCTTATCCTCTAGTTTAGTTTCATGTTCTCCACGTTTAGCTTCAGCCCTCCTTAACCAATACCGGTTCACCCCCTCAACCCTCCTACAGTTGCTTGAACGTTGCTGACGGGTCAATTGCCCCTTGGAGACGCGTCTGCCGAGATGTCAACTGTGGGACGTCAACTGGTTATCAAGACAAAGACCATGACTCCGTTCTCTTCTCTCTAGATGTTTGTCTCGATCATATTAGCTGGGCTAGGAGTGTGCGGTGCTGTCTACGGATTCATAGTCTCTCTGCTGGGATTGGTTAACGGTCCGCGCTGTCTCTACCAGTTCATCAATGGACGGGTGGAGTGGGCCATCCCTTTCAAAATGGAAAAAGAATTTGTGGAGTGAGTATGGAGAAAGACACAAACCCATTGAGAAACGAGCCGGTGGAGCTTGGCCAACTAGAGTTCCATGCATGGTTGGAATCTATTGGAGTATTGGGAGTATTCCATTGGATTGGATGTTTGGAGCTTTTGTCATGGATGAATGTGTCTGCCATATTGCCAATCTGGGTGACAGGGTCTCCTTAATACTACATAGGGAAGATGGGCTTTGGCTTAGAGACCCAGACCTGTTTTCTCAAATACCCTTCCATGCATCAACTACTTGTCCTGTAGTAATTATGGTGTTCTATAAATCTGTCAGGAATCCTAAAACATCTCTCTCTCGTCTCCCACCAGCCTGGACAGCAGTTATCTGTATAACAGGTTATCTTGGACACGTTGCGTGGAACCAACTGGGGTAGTCGAGTTTAACGTTATCTTATTCTCCACCATCGTGGCTGCCAGCGCCATCCAAGTCGTCCTGTGCCTCAGTCAAATGATTAACGGCCTGTTTGGCTGCATCTGTGGGACCTGTCGGAACAAGATGTGATCCGAAGGGTGAGTGAAGGTTGGCTATAGACCGCTAACGCTAGCTAGATACCACGAGGTGGTGAATAGGAAAGGGATCTTAATACCCTCAATTCCCATTGGTTATTCAATGTGTCACTTTTTGAATGGCCCAGTGGAACTTGGAAGGAGATCCGTGGACAGTCCCCTGAAGATGTTCACGATGGGCCACAATGAAGCTGTAAATGACCATGACCTTCAAGTGACCTTGGAAACTCCATGGAGCCCATAGATGTTTTTGTAAGTCGTCCTTCTGGGACACAGAACAAGAGGCGCTTGGGAACGTCTCCTTCCAAGGGCCTGTACAGTTGGGGCACATCCTTTCTGGAAGGTCACCTACCCTCTCATACTGGTGTACTCTCCCAACACTCCTACCTTGACTACAGATGCATTGTCTTTTTTTAAAGTAGGCCTGTGGGACTGGGGGATGCTTTAATCTGGGAGGCAGAAAATGCCACCCTATTCTGCCAACGGCCCACCACTAACATAACTGGATAGGGCTAACATTTCGAACCCCCATCGGAAACGTTTCTGTGGTGGGAGGCCTTGGGGGAAGAAGGGGTGGCATTTATTAAAATATGAGGCATGCTGAGAAAATAGGGGTCTCGGGGAAGATGGTGGGCTTTAAAAAAAAATGGGGCAAAGTAGACTTATTTATAGAGTCCTAATCATTCACAGAGAAGACCCTGTCATGATAGATAATCACGGTAGGGTGTGACGGGGTTGGGGGTCAGAGTTCTAACTCGATACGAGGCAGAAAAATTTATAATAACCCTTCCGGGGCTCAAAGCGACAAATTGAAATGCTTTTTTATGTTTTTTGGGGGGTTTTTTTTTACAGATAAGCAGCCCAGCGAGGAAAGAAATCCTGACCTATGGACTGACCGCTCCTATCATTCCGAAATTTGGGAACGACGCAATGATCTTAAACCCTTTCTTTTCCGAGTTTGCAAACTAAACGTGATTGGTCGAAAGTCATTTTATAGGAAAGTTATTTATTTGATTGACAAAAAAAAACCAAACCATTGTAAATTTAGTAAATGGTTTATGCTTTGAATAAAGGTTAAAATGAAGAAAAATTCTCCTCCCTGTTCACTTTCCCATCCTATCGCCACTTTCTGTTTACCAACCTCGCTGTGAATAGAGCTTAGTGGGGAGGAATAATCAATGGATCCCAAAAACAAGACATCAAGATGGCTGCTCTCGCGTTATACACATACTGCGGGTTTCTTATACGTATATTTTGTTTATTTCACTCTGTTACATTGTGATGGGTTCTGTTTTCAGGTATAATATCAGCCGTTTGGGTTCTCGCTGACTCCTTATGATAGCCTTTGGTACTAGAATGGCTCAGTTTTAATCACCCAGTTCGGTATGACATCATAGCCCGTCGCTGAGCATTACCAGCCGGCAGCATTAGGTGGGAGCAGCGAATGGAGGTCTGGAAGGCGTGAAATTGTCACATCCTGCGCAGCTCACAGTAACCGAAGCTCTAGAGCAGCCAGACCACAAACTCGGAACCCAGAGCCTCGGCTTACAGCTCGGCTTTGCTGATCGCTATCGGCGTCACGAGCTTTAGGGGAAGTGACGGGTCAGATGCTGTCTCTGTGGTCTGCCAGTCTCTCTAGAAGGAAAGGAAGCGTCCAGAACGGTGAGCTGAACCGGGGTGAGTACAGACCCCGTGGGTGCTAATCCTGAGTCTGTGCCCGGCTGGCAGGCCAAGTTCCGTGTCATCCTATTCCCGGCCTAAAGTGCTCTGACCTGGTCCAATCATGTTCTAGAAGGCCGCCTCTACGTCTCTGCGCCCTCTCTTATAGAACTAGACTGTGATCTCCGTGTCCGACAACTCCCGATCCGCTCTCCCTGTTCTCTCCCTGTCCGCCTTAACGTGTGTCAATGTTATTGTCGATTTTCACAGCGCTATGGCATCTGCTGGTGCTATACAAATAAATGTAATCTACAAGAGCCGTCCTGTATTCTAATATCTCCGTCCGTGCCAGTTCCATCATCAGTAATCCGCTTCCAGAACAGCCGCTCTGTATTCTATATTCCAGTTCTAGATTGTCTATTCTATTCTCTACTTCATTTCTACAGTGCCAGAGCTGTATTTCCCATTCTGGTTCTAGAACGTCAGCATTGTTTTTCACATTGTGTCTGCTCTGTGTTCCGAGTTCTGGTTCTAGAGTACCAGCGATGTATTCCCTGTTCCAGAACGTCAGCTCTCTATTCCCTGTTCCAGTTCTAGAATGTCATTTCTGAATTCCTCATTCCAGTCCCGCATGTTATTCCCTACCTATTACAGTTCCAGAGTGTCAACACTGTATTCTCCGCCTGTGCTGACGGAGCTGTCTTTCTCTTTCCGGTTCTAGAGTGTCAATCTTGCTTTCCCTATTCCAGTTCTAGAGTGTTTCAGTTTAGTATTCAGTATTACACGTATAGAGTGTCTGTGGTGTGTTCCCTATTCCAGTTCTAGAGTGTTTCAGTTTAGTATTCAGTATTACACGTATAGAGTGTCTGTGGTGTGTTCCCTATTCCAGTTCTAGAGTGTTTCAGTTTAGTATTCAGTATTACATGTATAGAGTGTCTGTGGTGTGTTCCCTATTCCAGTTCTAGATTGTCAGCACTGTATTTCTCCTTTGCCATCCAAGGTTGCCACAGCTGTATCCCAGGATTCCATCCCTAGAGCGTCCAACACAAGTACATCCCAGGGATAGCACCATAGCAACCAATAGAGTGTCCCTGTCGACTAGACCATCCCATTGGTTGCCATGGTGATAACACCACTTTTCAAAGTTGGCACTAGAACCACTTTTTTTATGTGGTTGGTTTGAATTCTGATCTTAGGGTCCATTTCAAATCCACTTCCAGAGAGTTCTAGATTGTGACAAGATTTACGTCTTCATATTTTCTCGACTTCAGACAATCGCCTCTAAGTGACATGGAAGAGAGCGACAGCCCTTACACCCCTCTCCTCCAAGCGGTTCAGAGCCCCTTCCTGTCAAAGCCGCTGTCAGGTGAGTGTCTGTCAGCAGAACCTCTAGAACCTCCATAGAAACATTTCAATCCGTAAAGGAGGAAAGTGTATTTTAAAGGCGGAGAAACGTTAGAACAAGAGGCCGTAATCTAAAACTGGAGAGTCAGAGGCTGAGATGGAATGGAAGGGTGGTAGATAAGTGGAGCAGCGTCCCAGGAGAAGTGATGCCCCCCTTTCTCGGCAGAGAAGGACCAAGAAGATCCAGTCCTCCTGCAGACCTTCGTGCCAAGGAGGGAAGGAAGGGGTCGCATATACACGATTGGGGAGTGTGACCTCAGAAGATGAAGATGGGATCTGGTGTCCATTGTGGCCCTTAATGGACACAATAAAAGCGTCCACTGGAAATGTTGTGGTGTCTCTGTCCCTCTATAGACAGGAAGCAGGACCTCTCATTGTCTCTCGGTGTCTCCTTCTGTCTGTCTCTGCAGTGGCCGTGAAGTCTGTACTGGCTGCGATCAATGTTGCAAATATCGTTATGGGTAAGTTTCATACCCCTGTAATCCTACCCCTCCCCACCCCCGCCCTTACCCCCTCCCCCCCCGGCCTGTAATGTGATTATTATAAAGAGCCCAAAAATGATCTCAAGATCTGGAAGCCGATTCTGGTTTTGTGGATATTTGGTTCAAATGTAAAGCCGATGGGTGGCAAAAGGTGGCAAAACTAGCATATCAGGGGACGCTGCTTAATTTATATAGGTTTGGGAGACACAAAGGGCCGCCACGCTTTATCCTGATTAAGCCGTCTCTCCCGCAGGTTCCGTCTATATAAATGGCTGTCCAGGCCAGCGTCTGATTCCCTATTACCTCATTGTTTTGGGAGTGGGGTCCCTGCTGCTCCTCTCGCTCACCTGCCTCCCCTGTGGGGATGGGAGAGACCCCCCGCGGACCACTCTGGGGCTTCTCTGCGCACAGGGAGCTCTCGCCCTATTCCTCTTCGCCTTCTTCATTGCAGGTGAGAGACACTCAGCGGAGAGAACCGGGTCTGGGAATAATAGAGCTGGGAGTGGGTGGCTGGGAGTACTGGGTGTAAGAGAGCAGAGAGTGGTGGGAATCACTGCGGAGGGAGTGCTGGGAGTCACTGGGGGAGGGAGTGCTGGGAGTGGGTGGCTGGGAGTCACTGGGCGGAGGAGTGCTGGGAGTGGGGTGGGCTGGGAGTCACTGGGGATGGGAGTGCATGGGAGTCACTGGGAGACGGAGTGGGGAGTGGGTGGCTGGGAGTCACTGGAGGGAGTGCTGGGAGTGGGTGGCTGGGAGTCACTGGGGAGGGAGTGCTGGGAGTGGGTGGCTGGGAGTGCTGGGAGTCACATCTGTATTTCTCTCTCTGGCAGGTAACGTGTGGATCTATTCTCTGTACTCAGAGCCCTGGGACTCGCCAGGAGACCCCAAATGGTGTAACCGCATCCTCTATCTCTACGCCTTCTGGATCACCACGTTCTTCCACATGTGCTTCCTCCTCATCGTCATCGCCTTCCTGTGCATCTTCGTCTGTCTCTGTGTCCTGAAGTCTTCTCTTAGCTCGAGGTCTCAGACAGACTAGGTGTCTCTCTACCCAACGAGGCGTCTCCCTGGTGGTGCAAACGTCCTCCAAGGAGCCTGGAGAGGCCTTCTCCTCGCGGTCACCACATTGGCCATCTTTCCCACGGCATTTCACTCGCTTCTTCTGTGAACCGCGTCTCGCAGCGAGAACATAGATCGGCGTATTCACTAAACCATGCGTTTGCAGGAGCCTTCGATGCTCCAAACCCATGACTTCTCTATACATGATGAAGGGCCAACCCCGGAGAGCTACTCCTGAAAGAAGGGCTGAGCCTGTATGATGTATAGTTAATAATAATAATAATATACATTATGGCCTCTTGTTGTAACGTTTCTTCTTCATTGAAATAAACTTCCCTCCTGTACTTTGTAAAATCCCTTAAATTAAATGTCTCTCTCTCCCACCCGTCCTCTCTCTCTCTTCTCTCCCCGGTTTCCCTCCCATACCCTCTCTCTCCCATTCACTCTCTTTCTCCCCTGTCTCTCTCCCATACCCTCTCTCTCTCTCTTCTCATCTCTCTCATCTTTCCCTCCTGTCTCCCCTCTCTCTCTCATCTCCCTCTGTTCTCTCCCCCATCCCCTCTCTCTCTTCTTCCCCTCCTGTCTCCCTTTTTCTCTTCTCTCCCATCCCCTCTCTTCTCTCCTATTCCCTCTCTGCTCTCCCCATCGCTCTCCCATCCCCTCTCTTCTCTCCTATTCCCTCTCTGCTCTCCCCTCGCTCTCCCCATCCCCTCTCTTCTCTCCTATTCCCGTCTCTGCTCTCCCCATCCCTCTCTTCTCTCCTATTCCCTCTCTGCTCTCCCCGTCTCTCTCCCATCCCCTCTCTCTTCTCTCCTATTCCCTCTCTCCCTCTTTTCTCCTCCATGCCGCGGATGTTGAGATCTCTCTTCCTGATGATTTCATCCTGTATCTCCGACATACTTCCCATAACCTCGGATACATCTATCTCCGTTTAAAGGATAAGCGGCGTCTCCGGCAACATCATACGTGGGCCAAATAACATGTATAGAGTAAAACCTTTTAGAACAAAAAAGAAGTTTCTAAATAATATTCATGTTGCGTGGGTAAGGAGGCCTCTCCGTACATCTCCCAGCAAACGAAATAATATCGCTTCACCGTAACAAAAAAAAATCCTAAAAAGAGGGGCACCAGAGGAGAAAAAGGGGTTTGGGTCGCAAAGAGGTACTGGTCATATTAAACAGGGACACTTGGGAGGTATGCCGTATGTAACTCCGAAGCCAAGGCCATAATTTCTTTTAATGCGATGTTATCAGAATATATTTTACTTTTAATACTTTTTTAGCGCACTGGGCAGCAAAAGGAAATAACAACAGTGATGAAGATGCCAAAACTGGACTGGCCACAATGAACAGGGGCACTTGGGAGATATGAGAGAAAGGCGGCATCTGACGCACGCGTCGCTATCCCATTAATTAATCTCGGATCAAAGAAATGCTTTTAACTATATAGGCGGGCTTTTGGCCTTGGAATAGTAATTAGCCAATTAGAAAGCCGCGCGGAGGACTGACACGTCTTCGGACGAATCAACTGAGAGTCACGTGAAGGTTTTGCGGCTCAAAAGAAAGTCACATGAACGTCGGGCTGCCAACCAAGGTGGGCGTGGCTAAGCACTGAGTGGCATCTCCCTCGCCCATACGAAATGCGCGTGTTGAGACTGACGACTCGAAGAGCCTATAGGAAGCTAGGAGAAAGGAGGAACAGGAAGCGGGGCGAGGGAAAGCGGCTGACACTGACAGCAGAAGGAGCTACAATGGTGAGAGCTGGTGGTCGCATACGGGTGCCAGCAGGGGCCAGGTCAGGGGGCGCTTCTAGCAGGGAGCTTGGTTCGTTCGTGCGCGCCAAGCCTTGCTCGTTGATGTACACCTGCGGGCAGACATGCTATAGGCAGCCATATTAACGGTGTTTGTGTGTCCTGGGCATTAAATGCTTCGCTCCTTCCTGAGTTACGTATTAAAAAGGGGTTCTGGTGCAGAGTTGGGAGATTGGTGTTATAACCATAGCAACCATGGACATGGGACTGCTGATTGGTTCACTGCATGTGTTGTTATGGTGATGAAAACTTTTAAAACTGCATCAGAACTACTTTTTTTTTTTATAATATATATATACATACAGCCCATAAAGTGTATGCGGTGAGTGTGCGTGTCGTACATGTATGATGGGGTAGAATGCAGATACGTTCTATGTAATGATAACATTATAGGGGCCTGAAACCCCCGCTAAGGAATAATGCATAATAAAGGGCTTGTTGTACTTTAATATGCCCCCCTCCCCCCCCAAAAAAAAAAAAACTTTACCTAAAGTAGAAGCTGCAGCTGCCCTCTTCCTGCGTGGTCCGACAATTCTTGCCACTGATTGGCTGCCTGTAAGCGCCGCTCGGTCTCTCATTCTCATCGTGAGCTGGAGAGACAGCGCTGTAGGAGGGCTCTGGGTCCCACGATTATTATTAAAAATATATACTGGTATTTTTAATTTTTTTTTACTTGACCCTAAGGAGTTAATCTTTTGTGATTTAAGTGTTTTTGTTGGCGAGGAATTTGTAAGGTTAAAAAAAAAAAAGAAAATCCTGAAAAACATAAAAGTCCTCGGAATATCGGTTCGTTTCCAAATCAGGGCAAGTTAATGAATATATATATATTTTATATATATTATTTCTACGTTTTATTTATTGCGCATGTCTGTCCGCTCTTCGCAGACTTCCACGCTGACGCAGGGCCTGGAGCGGATCCCCGATCAAATGGGTTACCTGGTAATCAGCGAAGATGGCGTGCTGGCGGTAATTAACCCCCTGACTCCCATGGCACGCACGCTTGCCTCCTCTAGTTGTCGGCGTGTAGCCCCTACCGTTTCCACAGTCCTTTCTAGGCTCCGGTTCCCACTTTGCCTTCTAGATTGTGAGCTCCTTTGAGCCGGACCCTCCTTGCCAAGTTGTATTGTAATGCATTATTGCCCATTGTACAACGCCGCGGAATATGAAGGCGATATATGACTCAATAAGTGATTATTATTCTGCTCCTATGTAATCTGCATCTCTCTACGCTGTAAAATTCACCCCCGCTGAGCGTTTATTCTGTGCTTTACGGTAATCCATAGAATGCCTGGTCTTATAGGCACAAGTCTACCTGACTTCTATAACCCTGCAGGGGGCGGATCTTAGATATCACATGACTGCCTGTCATCTTAATCTGCCATAAATCTGCCATCTGATCGGCCCCAACTGGCCCCCCTGTTTCTCCTGCTGTAAAGATTCAGGAGCCGTATGTCTATCCCACGTGTTTAAATCCCCTTACTGTATTACCCTCTACCACTTCTGCTGGGAGGCTGTCCTAATATTGCCACTTTTTTCTCCATTAAATAAGAAATCAAAGCACATTTAAATATTACACCAATGTGGCCCTCTGCGGCATGGAAGGCGGCATGAGTCACATGACCACTGATGGCATTAGTCTTGCACCCCAATACTTCTACCGGTGCCTTTTTTATATTTGAATTGATCCGAGTTTGGTGTCTTTTGCAGAGCGCGGGGGACCTGGAAAACGACGAGCGTCTTGCCGGCGTGATCAGAGAGATGGTGGCCACCGCCTGCAGCTTACACAGGATGGGGGACCAGCTACCGTTCAAACGAATGAGTGGTGAGTAAACGCGGAGAGAAAGGGAGAGGATGGGACGTCTCGTTCTAGTCCGTGGAGGGCCGGGGACTGAACGTCATGAGTATGAGGTCAGGCCTTCATAATGCTAAAGGGAAAGCGGGGGAACATAAATACCCCTATGATGTCATACTTGTGCAGGAGAGGATGGAGTGTCCGGGGCAGGTTCTGGGCAAGCGGAGAGGTGATGGGAGAAAACGTTCCCTTGGATAATATGAAGGGGGAGTTGTCTCCAACCCCCGGGGTATTGATCGTTTTTATGCTTTTGGGTGGTAGAGCGGCTGCGTTGAGGGGTAGGTAGGAACGTTGCATGGGGGCAGGGATTTGCCACGGTGGACGCGCGGGTCGGGTCTAATTGCCCCCAGCCTCACGCTGCATCTCCTGTTCTTTTGTCTCCAGTCGTTTTTGGGGAGCACACCTTCTTTGTCACCATTTCCGGACAGAAGATTTACGTGGTGAAACGGCAGAACGTCGTGCGGGAACCAGTAAGCGTCTAGCACCGGAGCCCCAGAACCTGCGCCCGGCATGGCTTCAGATCCTTTAAAAACAATGGACTCGGGGGGGGGGGGGACTCCAACTGCGGTTAAAGGAGACTCGTTCGCTACAATAAGAAAAAAAAAAACCATTATCCCATCCATGGCTATTAAACCTCCCACACTTTACCCAAACCCTGAACCAGCAATAAAACATTGAGCAGCCAATCAGAAAGCAGAGGCCTGGTGCATGCTGGTAAATGTTATACGCCCAAGAGAAGGGCTAACAGAGTATTGATAACAACTGCCGCACCGCTCTAGAACCCCCTCCAGAGGGTGTAGTATTTTAGCCCTGTTGCCTTTCTAGTCCGGCCCCTTTAGGTCCTGGCTCCGCCCCTCCTGACTATGGAAATATAGGGTGTAGCTTCCAGGCCACCGTACCGAGGATGCTCCAGGGTGTGCGTATATCACGGCATGTACCAATTGTGTCTGTCGGGGAGGGATGCGCTGCACAAGCTCGATAACCTTGGTGGCAAACTTGTGTGGACTACATTACCCATCATGCTCAGCAGAAATGGAATTAAATGCCGCTGCTTCTTAATTTTGCTGTAATATTTTGATGTTTCTGTACATAAGATAAAGTTATACGCAACACCTGATGTGTGGATTTTGCTCTCTTTGTTCACATAAGAATATTTATCCGGTCCCCCGTTCTTCCTGCCGTAAAGATTCAGACCTTCATCAGCCGTCGGTCCCGTCTTATGGTCAGGAGCCGTGTGTCTGTCCCATGCGTGTTTAAATCCCCTCACTGTACAAGCCCCAGCATGAACAGGCGTGGGTTAAAGTGTTCTTGCCCTGTACCCAGCAGAGACAGCGATGGAGCCCAAGGGATGACGCCTGTTGACCCTTTGACACCAATATCGTCTTCATGAAAATGCGTAGGTCCAAAAGAGATCCGTCCATCGCCTTACTTCTTCCCCCTAGACCACCTCAGAAGAAATCCGTGCGTCGCCCTACTTCTTCCCCCTGGGAAAAGTCGCCCTACTTCTTCCCCCTGGGAAAAGATCCGCGCGTCGCCCTACTTCTTCCCCCTGGGAAAAGATCCGCGCGTCGCCCTACTTCTTCCCCCTGGGAAAAGATCCGCGCGTCGCCCTACTTCTTCCCCCTGGGAAAAGATCCGCGCGTCGCCCTACTTCTTCCCCCTGGGAAAAGATCCGTGCGTCACCCTACTTCTTCCCCCTGGGAAAAGATCAGCCGTAATCACGCTAGTAAAAGGCATACAAGACAGACATTAATTATGAGAATAAATAAGCTGAAAAGATTCATTTTTTGGCAGCAGAATGTATTCAATAATTATATACATCGTGAACATGCGCGGCTCCTTTCACAATCCGTGCGCCGCAAACATTTTCCTTTTTTTTGTTCAAAATAAATTAGAAGCATTGAATAAAACATAAAGTGCTTTGGACAAAACACAGAATGAACCATCGGACACTAAATTCATATATATTAAAAAAAATAATAATCATCTAAAAATCCAGTGCCGGCATTTTTTTTTGTTCAATGGGGATGGGGGGGGGGTTACAGAAATCACTCAAGTATTGGCAGGAATATTGGCTTCAGGTATTGGCAAATAATACAGTGTGCGGGTATCGTTCAAGTGTCGGGGTCTTTCCAGTGATCGCCAGGAAGAAAATGAAAACAAAAACCATTCAGGACGCCATCTTATCGTACGTTAAAGCCACGGCTCCTGCGAGCGGACGGGGCAACGTATTTTTGGGTCCCCTCACTCAGTGAGACTGACCTCTTTAACCGGTGTAACCGGTTGGTTGTCCAGTGACTGTCCCTTTAAGGTCACTCTGCTGGACCATTAAGTACCGTTGGACAGCTAGTAACCATAAAACATAAAAAAGGGTTAATTTAACAGTATTTTGTGCACATTCCATGGTTTTAATTACTGATTATTTTTTTTTGGCCCCATACTCTTTTTTTTTTTTTTTTTTAAATAACAGACCAGGACAGCGGTGACTCAACAGACTCGCATTTTCCCTTCTTAAAGAGAATGGCACGTAAATTATACGATTTTGGTGCTCGGAGTCTGCTGAGGAAGTTGCGGCTCGCCAGTGACAAACCTGTGTCGTAAATCAAAGAGAAACAGCCAACAAAGGACAATAAGCTTGGACGCTCTCTGAACGCTGAGTATGTTGTGTCCAAGCCCGTGTCTAACTGTGCGTTTGTCCACTTGAACTTCTCTAAGGCTTCTAGGCTGGTGGTCCTAAGCCTGGCCCATCTACCTGTGGTGGTCACTGATCTTTCTCTGAAGGCTTCAGGCTGGTGCGTCCTAAGCCTGGCCCAGCTACCTGTGGTTGGGTCACTCGATCTTCTTCTTGGAAGGCTTCTAGGCTGGTGGTCCTAAGCCTTGGCCCAGCTACCTGTGGTTGGGTCACTCGATCTTCTCTGAAGGCTTCTAGGCTGGTGGTCCTAAGCCTTGGCCCGTCTACCTGTGGTTGGGTCACTTGATCCTCCTTGGGACTCACCTTGTGAACCATTCATTAGCCAACTGGCATCTCTACGACACTGACCATTTAACCAAGGTTCGTCCCAAGAAGATCTGCCATTGGCTGGTAGCTACTATAACCCAAACAGTACTGCTGCCGGTGGTCCTTTGGTGACTTTCCCAGCTCCTACATTACCTTAAGTAATGACCCAACCTCAGAAGTGTGACTCCATACGGAGATAGATCTACCTTCACCACTGCTCCTCAACCATAAATAACCGTGGACCTACCATTCCAGACAATCCTTCAGGGAGGTCACTTTGGTCTCCAGTGTAAATTATTGTACAAATATCTCTGAATCATAACAGTGATGCGAGGTACCCCTCTCGGATAAACGTTTTTCGGTCCCTCCTGCTCCCCTCTTGTACCTGTATGCTGAACGCGACTCCCCCCCCCCCCAGTATAAAAACAAAGCGTTGTACAGCATCTGTTCCCAGGGAGGGAAGGGTGAGAGATGTTATGGATTCTAGGCAGGAGGTACGGGGCAATGGCTGAAATGTCACAATTAAAAAAAAAAAGAAGTATTAAAAATGTAAACATAAAAACCTTACATCCTGAATGTAGGAGAGAAATGAGGTAACAAAGAGAGGGGGAAGCGGCGCGCCCCGCGGGTCACATCCCCTTATCAGTAGCTATATACGCGTTCCTCCTCTCTTTTAGGCTGTGACGTAGATTCCCTCCAAGCGTGACCACCTTGTAACAGTGAAACCGTTCCTGGACTACATGTCTTCTCCTTCTAAAAGGATGCTGGGACTTGTAGTCCAGCAACCAATGCAACATGCTGGTCACATTCCCTAACTTCAGTCAGCTCAGGCTCTGCGTGATGCTGTTTGGTCCGTATCTAATGAGATTCCTCTTCTGTCGCCTCCGGGGCCGGCTGCCGGAGGACCTCTTGGTCACTGAACCGCGTTTACCACCAGAACTTTGCACTGGCGCTTCGCAATCTTATCCAGGGAAAGGGCAGCGCGTTCGGGGGGCAGGTAGAGAGGGCGACCCAAGGGTGAACCCACCGGTGGAGTGATGGCTCGGCGTTCCATGACACTTCCGGTCCTACGTGAACAAAAAAGGGAAAGATTGCGTCAGTAGCCGTGAAGCTGAGAAATCCATGGGGATTATCCGACACGTCACGCGTCCACTTAAATCACGTAACACGGGTAAATCCAACACCTTCTGGCCCCAAACCACAAAACATGTTAATGCCACGACACCAGCCACACACATGGGTTATCAGCACAGGTCACACCATGGCAATGTTGGGCTTGTCTACTGGGTACAGCACAGGTCACACCATGGCAATGTTGGGCTTGTCTACTGGGTACAGCACAGGTCACACCATGGCAATGTTGGGCTTGTCTACTGGGTACAGCACAGGTCACACCATGGCAATGTTGGGCTTGTCTATTGGGTACAGCACAGGTTACACCGTGGTGTACAAGGGAATTTGAAGATTCCGGACCCCCTACCCTGGCTGTGGACAGAAAACCTTGCCCAGAGGCACACCATGTCTCACCGGATAAGCTGTCCTCGGGGAGGCTGCTGGTGGGAGAAGGACTGTGACCTCCCCAGCGCGCCCCCCTGCTGCTGCCTCTCCAGGTCCCTGAGGGCCGGGCTGCTGGGACTGCTCCGTCGGGACACGGGGCGGGCGTCTGGAGGCGCCTGGGACACGCTGGCCGTGAACTGGAGCTTTAATTTCATGTGTTGACTCAGCTGAAAAGAATTAGAAAAAGCTTATTATTATTATTATACAAAGAGGTAGTGGTTGCATGGGCAGGTGATACTGTATAACAAAGACACTATTATAAGAGACAGGAGACAGCATGTTCAACTCCTAATCAACCAATAAACATTGAGGTCTATTCACTAAAGGGAGAGTTGTTAACTCCCTTCACTATTCACACTGGCAGGTTTCTCTATCTAGAGTGGCTGCCCAGGCCCTGTATAATGTGTAACTTAATGGAGGAGGGAGACTTTGGGCCAGCCAAGCTCATTGCTCCACTGGGGGGGGCTCTTCGTAACGTAATGAAGTCAAGGAGCTGAAACACAACTCTCCTTTTAGTGAATAAACCCCACCGACTCAATCCTTGCCTTACCTCAAAGAGTCCGGCTCTCAAGGCCATGAAGGTGACGCCGATGGTCACAGAGCTGCCCTTACGGCAGAATCCCAGGCTGCTAATGGGAGTGTAACACACCACGGACTCCTGCGCGGCCTGCGTCACCCTCCGGTCCTCCTCCGACAGACATCTACCTGAAGAGACACAGTGAAACCATGACACTTTCCTTATTACCAGAGGGTTAGATGTAATGTAGGGAAGTTTTACTTTACTAAGAGGGTGGTCGATAAGTGGATCGGCCTCCCAGTAGAAGTGGTAGAGGGTAATACAGTGAGGGAATGTAAACATGCAGGGGACAGGCATCTGAATCTAAGACGAGACCAACGGCTGATTAAGGTCCGAGTCTCTACAGGAGGAGAAATGGGCAGATTCTGTGCTTCTCTGCCCTCCGATGGATCCGTCCCATCTCCTAACCCTCACCGCCGCCGGCCGCGTTGGTTTCCGGAGTCCACACGAGTCTAACGGCCAGGAAGTCCTGCAGATTGTTGAGCAGGGTGTACGTAACACGGAACGGGGTGTGCGTCTGCACCGGGGAGTCGCAGCGGGCGGTCATCACAAAGCGTGGCCGCTCCAGGCGAACGCTGGGGAGCCTAAAACGAGCCAATAAGGTCACTTATTTAGGGGGCACGCATACGGTGATTATTATTCTGTGCATACGACAATTTTTGTGCCCCCCCCTGCAAATGCACGGGGCAGATCCTTTAATCAGCGGTGCCGAATTTTTGACCACGGATGAGGAGGAGTGGAGCTGCAGCTTCTCCTGTTTTTCCAGGGGCTGCCTCAGACACTGGGGGTCTCTTTAAGTTCAGCACGATCAATATTACTTTTCCCTCTTTTCGAGGCAATATTCGGAAATTGCCTCAATTTGGGCGTTCTTTGCCTCCTTCCAGATCAGCAGTGAGGCGGAACTCAATGGACCTGCGTCTTTTTCAACCAAAATCCCATAATTTTCCATAATTCCATAACTTTGCCCAACAGCGCAAACCAAGGGTTGCAAAGTCAAGATGTTTTGGTCGTGGATCGTGACCCCCCCCCCCCCCCGACCGTCTGCCGTACGGCGGATTTCTGCAAGGTATTGTAATAGTGACACATTGTTGGTCTGCGTGTGACTTCATACCAATACATGTGAGAACGTGTAGGAGGCCAAGGAATCCCGCGTGATCGGCGCCGGCCGACCCTCCTCCTGCATTCCTGTTCTGCATCGGTGATCGGGAGAGCGGCCGCGGTCACGGCTATTAGATAATTAAATCATGAACGGAAACTACCTATGGCTTCTGCGTTTTGTCTTCCGATTATTTAAATTTAAAGGTCCGCTTTACCGCAGGGGCCGCAAAATATGCTGCAAAAAGTGGGGAACCGGAATATCGATAAACGATTAAAGGACCGCTCCGGCCATCATGTGCTCTTTAATGCACGTGGTAGCTGCGTGGTCCCTTTAAATCGGTTCCCCTTGAAATGTATGGAGGGATTCATCAGAACCCCCCCACCCCATGTACTTGCGCAGGCACAGGCTGGACAGTGTAAGCGGTTAATAAGTGTAATAACATCTGCTGCTGTGAACACACATCCCATGGCAGCAAACTTACTTGTAGTGGGTGTATATACCGGCTGTGAAGGGAAGTTTGGGGGTCGACCAGTTAACTATGGCCACCAGAGGTACCTCCAATCCCTGTGGGAGGCAAAGAGATAGAAGAAAAAAAGGATGATGAGCTAAAGAGATGGGCAGGGAAGTAGGGAGGACAGTGGACGGGACAGAGGAAAAGGGGACAGAGATCATGGGTCATGAGAAAAGGGGACAAAAAGGACGGGGGAAAGCGGACAGAGAGGATGTAATGGAGGAAAGGAGAAAAGAGAATGGGACGAGGAAAGTAGAACAGACAGGATGAATGGAGGAAAAAAATAGGATGGGAAAAGGAGGACAGAGAGGATGGAATGGAGGAAAGGAGAATGGGACGGGGAAAGTAGGACAAAGAGGATGGAGGAGGACTGGATGCTCCTGTACTGCTACCCACCTCCTTGGCATCCTCCGGGGGGCGCTCTCCGGCCTGCAGCTGGAACAGGAAGTTGTGCTCCTCCAGAGAGCAGAGTATGCAGGGAAGGTTAGAGGAGCCGCTGTGCAGACGCAGGAAGGAGGCCATGTTTATATCACCCGACTGATGACTACGGCGGGAGAGAAGAGACAAATCGTGAGGATCATCGTTCATCTACAGGAGCTAAACGCTTACGGTCAGACGGCTTGCGGTCAGACGGCTTGCACTGAAATACACGGTACATTCTACCCACACCAAGTACAGGAGAGACGTTTATTTCAAAGA
This sequence comes from Spea multiplicata, assembly GCA_009364415.1. Taxonomy (NCBI): domain Eukaryota; kingdom Metazoa; phylum Chordata; class Amphibia; order Anura; family Pelobatidae; genus Spea; species Spea multiplicata. The sequence continues at coordinate 17,268 of VKOC01002131.1, read as the reverse complement.
TCGAGGCATGATAAATCAAGAGGCCGTCATCTAAAACTAGAGGGTCAGAGGCTTAGTTTTACTTTGCTGAGAGGGTGGTGGATACGTGGAACAGCCTCCCAGCTAAAGTGAATCTAAGAAGCAAGACCAAGAACTGAGTCTTTCCAGTAGGAAAAAACGGGCAGACTAGACGGGCCGAATGGGTCTTAATTCTTCCATACATCCCTTAACTTAGACTCACCAGACGTTGTCCACGAGCAGCACAGATCCATCAGGCATGACGGGGAGGTAACTGGCGTTGAAGTTGGGTAGGATTCGTACGTCTCGTATGCAGAGGTCATCCTGGGAGGACGTGTTCAGCACTGCGAGGAGAGACACAGCGGTGAGGATGGACATCGACTCTCTCACAGTAACGCGACCGGGTGCACGGGTGGCAACGTTTGTCTATCTCACCTTTCAGAGCCGTGAGGTGCTTCCCAGACACGTTTATCTGCCGGCACCTGAGGGTGGGAGGCGGGAGCACGGTGAGCAGGGTACTCACTGAGAAAGAGAGAGAGAAAACAGGTCACTGAGACAGGACAGAGCGAGACGGAGACCAGAACACAGAGACAATGACAGCTACAAGGAATGAAGACAACGAAAACGAGACAGGGTGTGAGGATGGGGAGGAAAAAGAGCATTCACAGAGAAAACGGAGTAGGAGTTCCGCATGAACAAAGAGATGGATGGAAAAAGAGGCGGAGGAGTGGAGAAGGAGCTTCAAGGATGTCCTATGGGTGCCACAGAAATGCCACCCACTAGATGGGAGAAGAACATCACAGGCTGAAGGAGAGAGGTTAGTGACGCCTGTCAGGCAGGCAAAACAAAGTTAAAGGCTGAAGACAGTGGACATGACGGTGAAGAAAACGGCGTGCGGAGTCACCTTGGGCCTTGAAGGTTCCCTGCTCCTCTCGGAAAATTTGGCCCGGAGCAGAATTCAGCAATAGCGACCTATATCCGTGAGCCTTCACGCGAGACTGCTCGCTGTCCCTCTTCCAGACCGTCACTATTATCTGCGAGACAAATATAAAACAGACGTCGTGAACGGGAGAGAAGAGGACTTCTGGGATAATAGAATGCAAAGCGCTACGTAAGGTTCCAGAAGAACATCCGTCATCTTCATGGAGGCTTTCGTGATGCCTCAGAAACCCCGGCCTTACAACTAAATTCATACAAATAACCAACAAGAGACAGCTTCCCAAAACCAATCGCTCATAAATTACGTTGGAAGTGCTCACCTTGGCTTTAACGGTCCCTGGAGGAAGCCGGTCCAGCGAGACAGACAGGGGGAATATGACCTCATCACAAGAGACTATGGGGTCTGTAACTGGGGTCTGCTGGAACAGAGAAAATGTGTAAGACCCTGAAAATTCAGTAGAGAAAAGTCAAGTAATTATTAAATATTATTTTTCCCAGATGTACCATACAGCTTAGTGCATTAAGGAAATAGTTTAAGAAGGTGCTGGACCTTCTCAACCTCAAGGGCCAATTTGATTTGTCTTCTTCTGGATCAACAGGAGGGTTGGACATGGTGGAGTACAAGGTGGAGTACAGGACCAGGAGGAGGCAGAGAGATGGTCACCGGTGGGAAGGGGGGTACAGGACCAGGAGGCAGAGAGATGATCACCGGTGGGAAGGTGGAGTAGAGAACCAGGAGAAGGCAGAGAGATGGTCACTGGTTGGAAAGGGGGGAGTACAGGACCAGGAGAAGGCAGAGAGATGGTCACCGGTGGTAAAGGGGGGAGTACAGGACCAGGAGAAGGCAAAGAGATGGTCACCGGTGGGAAGGGGGGTACAGGACCAGCCAGAAGCAAAGAGCCAGTCACTGATGATGAGGAAGTAAATTACCGGACCCAGAAGAGAGTCGGTTACTATAGAGAGGGAAAGAGACTAGAGGAGCCGGAAAAGAACTAGTTACTGGTCAGGGGAAGTAGAGTACTTGGAACGTGCATTGGTCGCTGACCATGATGTGAGGAGAGATACAGGAGGAGCAAGAGCACATTAACAGTAAGAGAAAAAAGGGACTAGAGGCTGCTCTCCGAGGTGCTGAATTGGGGGTTAATGATACCTAGAAGCAGTGATGACAGCTGGGAACAACAGGACAATGGCAGCTTGTGGTAAAGCGGATGGCTGAGTGCATTTACATGGGCAGAATGACAGGTAGAAAGGGCAGAATGACAGCTGGGAGGGGCCGGGCTGAATGACAGCTGGGAGGGGCCGCGCTGATGACAGGTGAAAAGGGGCAGACTGACATGCTGTAGGTATGGGGCCGTGGGCTGAATGACAGGCTGGGAGGGCCGGGCTGCAATTGGAGAAGGCTAGAAAGGCAAATGAAAGTGGGAGGGGGCCGGGCAGAATGAGAGCTCTTAGTAGATCTGTGCAGGAGAGTATGCGCCGGGCTGAATGACAGCTGGGAGGGGCGGGGCAGAATGACAGCATGGGGAGGAGCGTGGCTTGGAATGACATGCTGGAGGGAGCCGGGATGAATGACAGGTGGGAGGGGCCGGGCTGCATGACAGCTGGGAGGGGCCGGGCTGAATGACAGCTGGGAGGGGCCGGGCTGAATGACAGCTGGGGTTAAATCAAGGAGCATACTGACAGCAGAATATACAGATATATAACCCGCGCACTCACCGCAGGGCTGGCTCCCCCGGGCTGCTGCTGGCTGAGGATGGCTCTGCACACCCGGTATCCCCCTGAGCTCTCCTTGTTCTCCTCCTCTTCTTCCTCTTCCTCTCCCTCCTCCCCAGGACATACACTGGCAAGGGCAGAGAGCGAGGCCGCCAGCGGGGCCCAGGAGGAAGCATCAGACCCCGGGCTCTCCCGAGCGTTCTCTCCCGGGGAGCAGGCCTCAGACCCCGCCCTGTCCTGCGGAGCTTCCCCAGGGGACCGTAACCGCAGCACGAGCAGGAAGCATAGAGTCTCCCCCAGGTAAAGGTGGTTCCGGCGTGGTAGGCTCCGATACCGGGCCGGCAGGTCTGACGGTAGAAGGGGACAGGCCGGGAAGATCATGGAGTAATCGCACTGCGACTCCATGATGGGAGAGCGGCAGGCGAGACCAACAGAGCGCCGAGCGCAGGCGCCTCAGCTGGCATCAGGTGAAAGGAAGAGCACCGAGCAATGGAACGAGGTCGAGAGCCGAGCGATCGAACGTAACTTAGCAACAGAGGAGACCAGCGATATGTGCAGGGAGGAACTGTAACCCAGCAACGACTGGCGTGCCTGGTACCCTGTAGATAGATCACATGATCTAACCAAATTCAGCTTATATCTCCTTATTGACACAGATAGATAGACAGACAGACAGATAGATAGATATTGCCATATTGGCTCCAGAGAAGACTATACCTTTTTACAAAGAAAAAATGGAACCCCACGTAGGTTTTCAAGGCCATAGGTGGCAACTACCCTGATGTAGTACCCTTAGTCTCAATTGTCCCCCTTATGATTTCAACTCCCTTTGCCCCTCTTTCCTCCTCTGATGACCCTTTTTACTGGGAGCTCAGAAGGTGGAGCTGCAGCCTCTCCTAAAGGTAATTAAATGCCTGGTGCATCAAAGAATAAGATCAACACTAAGTGGGAAAGCCCCCCCCCCAATGTTATGGATAAATCAAGACAGTTGGGAGCTATGGAAAAGTAGCCCTAGAAATTCAGTGCGTTAAAGTCTGGTGATGTAGTAAATCATCACATGGGTTTTATGTTTCTAAAAGTTACACTTGGATCGGTTATAATGGGATCGGTTATACTCAGATCTGTTATACTAGGATCCCTTACACTCGGATCCGTTATAATGGAATCTGCTACACCTAGATCCGCTACAATGGGATCCGTTACACTGAGATCCGTTATACTGGAATCTGTTATACTGGGGCCTGCTACACTGGGATCCGTTATGTTCAGATCCGTTATACTGGAATCCGTTACACTGGGATCTGTTATACTTGAGTTTCTTTTCAGACAGAATCATCTGAAAAAATGACCTTGTCTTATAATCAAGGTCATCCTTTATATGGAGCGGTCCCAGCGGTCTGCCGAATCAGCACTTCCGTCGCCTATTATAGCCCCCGGACACATTAGCTTGACTTGCCATACTCTGAAGTGCCAGCCAATATGCCGACACACATAGGCGCGGGTCACATGTCTTACTCAGCGATCACGTGACCCCGCCGCTTAGGAACCACAGTCCTGCCCATCAGTCTGCGCTCCTCTGGTTCAAATAGGGACACATTTTTGTTGTCTACACATCTCATTATTGTCAGGCTGCCTTAAGGTTGACCGAGCATCATGGGGCGTCTTATTGAGTACACAACATTTTGTAGACGACATACATACCTGGAAACTTCCTGACCCCTGCTACCCGGAGCCTCCCCTTGCGGGATGTGGGTAGGAGGCCCCGTAGGACCCCCCAGATACGTATATAATCATCTACAAAATGTCCCATGATGCTCGGTCAACCTTAAGGGAGCCTACAACAATGGCGGGTGTCCCGCGACTTCAATGGGATGGCAACAGGGAGTGCCACAGCGCTGCTTCCGTGATCCGGAGTGACCAGCAGACCCAGAGAGGTGACACGATATATGGATTGAATTACCACATTTTGGCCCCACGGGATCATCTTAGATCCAGGCCTTTTCTCCTTTCAATAAGATCCTACATCTGGGGAGTTGTCTTCTAGTCGAGCGAATAAGGGTATTTACGATGAGATGCCCTCAGACCTTTACCTCTTGTGTGACATACCCCCAACTCCTTCTGGCTTATGACTTTGTTTGAGGAGGACCGTCCTTACCTTTTGTCTCTGTAAGTCCAAGTTGTTGTGTGATGCACTACTTGTCCTACTTGCCCATTTTACAGCGCTGCCGAATAAAATGGCGCCATGTAAACAATAATTATAATAATATATAACTGATAAACCCGTGTATTATTTCTTTCCTGTATAGCTTTGCAGAATGTATACATTGACTATGCTATATAAGGCTCATTTGTGATGTCCATTTCAGAAGATATCACATGCCATGGCCTCCTAAAACACTGTAGCCATTTGTGACCTCATAACCTTAAGTGGTCATTTTTTGTGATCAACCCTTTACATTCAGCATTTATTTTGGGGTGTTTATTTATTTTTTTGGAAGCCGCAACACACATGGACCTCGTGTCTCTGATTATTACGCGGAACCCGATAACTCTCCCCTGATCCCAGCAATTTCCCAGTCCGTGGCCGCAGAAAAAAGATATCACGTGGCAGCATGTAAAAAGGTTTGTGTTTACTTCACAGGAATGTACAAATCTCTATAAATATATAATGATTTACCTTACAAAAAAATAATTTCTAAAACAAAATACGATTTGCTTAAAGTGAGCCTCACCCAAGGAAAAAAAGTCACCTATTAAAAGGAAGTCCCGATCATTGGAGTGCAGTAAGCAGCTTCGCCCATTTGAGGGTCATCTGGCAGAAGAAGAAGATGACTTCTTACATTTCGGGGGCAGCAGTCACGTCAGGATGCAGTCAAGGTCTTGAAACCTCAAGTAGGACTGAAGAGGTCTCATTGTACAATCTTTCCAGTGGTTAGGATTGTTCAGTCAATGTCAGCAGCATCTTCTCCGTCACGTATAAGGGACGGAAGATCGACTAGAAGGCTAGGACCTAGAAGGCTCTTCTATCTCATAAAATCACCTTCATAGAATGACTAGTGTTATTCCCTTATTACATTTTTACTTCCGATGTTCTAGACACTGACGTGTTCAACCCCCTTTAGCTTTCGCTGGAGTCGCTGCTGGTTCCGACCCATTTCGAGTACCGGTTGGGAACTGCCGCGCATCCAAGAGGTCCTTGTATTGAAGTTCTGGGGTCACCATTTGGACGCACTGGGTCCTGGTGCTGGGAATGAGATCTCTCTTTATTGCCCACCCCATGATTTTCTCTTGTCCAAACTGGAAAGGCTTGATGGCTTCATCCTTAATGTCCTCAGCCTTCACAGGTTCCAAGCCTTCAAGGCATAACTCAGCTAGTTGCTGTCTCCTCTCTCTTAGCTCTTTCACTTCTTTGTCCATTCTTTCTCTACCAAAATGTTGGACTTTCTCCCAAAATGTCCGGTTAAAGTAGCTATACAGGTACCAGTCTAGTGCATTCCAGGCTCGTAACCTCTCTACGTCCCCGCGCTCAAGTGGCTTGGAAGCCCCACGAATGTTGAGCTTGAAACTCACCACGTCGTCTAACCCCCAGCATAACTGCTCCTTCAGGAGAATCATCGACTCATCAAAGTGCTCCGCAAGCAGGACCAGATGGAAAGTTCCTTCCACAGCCCGGGCTCCTGCTTTGGCCAGAGCTTCTGTGAACGTTGCATCTGGATTGAATCCCAGGTCGAACCACAGAAGGTTACGGGCGTAGTGGTTGGATCTCTCCCCCCTCCGGTAATATTTGGACGGGTTGGTGATAAATGCCTGGAAACTGGGAGACTTCTTGAAGGCGGAAGACACGGAACGGTAATAAGAGAACGAAGACTCAGCCATGGTGGCAGGATCTCGGAGGATTGTGAAATAAAAAGAGTCTGGAGGCATTATCTTCCGGACCTGGAGGGGGATACACATGTTTATATAACTTGCTTTATACACATGTTTACGCTTTATACACATGTTTACGCTTTATACACATGTTTACAAATGTTTACGCTTTATACACATGTTTACGCTTTATACACATGTTTACGCTTTATACATTTGTTTACGCTTTATATATTTGTTTACGTTAACATTAGTAAACTTTTGGAGCACCTTCTTCAGTATACTTTCTCAACATTATTCTACATTTACATGGACCTAATGACCATTTCTTGCAACTGCCTTTATGAACAACTACTTCATGAATAAGGGGCATGTACAATCCAGATTTTGCCCCCCCCCCTTAACATTTTTATCATATATCCAGAATATTCACCACTTTATGAAGTAATAATAATAAGAGTGGCCATCTCAGTGAACGTTCAATTTGATTGGTGGCATTGGATGTCCTCCTTGCTCAGTAACCCTTTCACCGCTAGGTGTCACTGATGCTCCAAATGGAGCCATAGGAATATTCATGTTAAATATCAGGGCCACAGGCATTTCATTAATGATATAATCCAATACAGCATATGGACTATTTTACAGGCAGAATGCATACATACAGAAACCCAGTTTCACTGCGTATAAAATTCTCAACCCTTTGTGGTCACTCCTTACCAATATATTAGGTTAAACAAGGTTATAAAGCAGTATAAATTATTATTATTATTATTATTATAACCAATAATACATAACCGTATAGACAACTAAATATTCTGTATTGTTGTATTTGTATATTTATCAGTAAATAAAAAATATATTTAAAAAAAATATTTCTAATAAAATAATTATTCGAACAAACTGATTTTCCCAGTAAAGCCAAGCATTTTGGCAGCTGAAGTAAAAATAATAAATAAAAAAAAAAAAAAAATTTTTAAGAAAATACACGTTCAAAATTAGAAAATTTTGGGGGTCGTTGGTAAAACTTTCTTTTTCCTTTCTCACATGGAGAATCTCAGAGTAGGCCCTCGTAAACGGATTTGACCAGTCTTAGTCTGTAGCATTTGACGTCATTTGTGATGTCATTAGCAAAAGGACACGTGCGAGCCACTTAATCTCAGAGATCGTGTCTGTTTAATTGAGATATTAAGTTTGGCATTGACAAAAAAATGTTGCCTCTGAATTTCTTCTGCTTTTTTTGTTGTCATCAGACCCAAATGATCGCTATGATGTCATTAAGCACTACTGCTGTCGACAATAAAAAGACACTGATAGTACCTCTGGCAGGTTGAACCTCATGTGGTGGCACAGAATGTCGTACGTGGGCTCGTTGAGTGCGTTGTACCCTTTCACGTGCCGCGAGTGGAACAGGTTGGGGTAGCTAAACTGATACTTTAAGGGCAAAGCAAACATTAACCCATTCCTGTCCCCGTAACGATGCAGCAAGTTTAATATTGTGCTCCCTGCGGTCTTGTGTGTCTTCAGGAACACAACGTGCCTCCTTGGATTGCATGTCCGGGATGGGGCAGGGGACGCGATGCGCAGGACGGAGACGCTCTGGGGTGGCCTGGCAAAAGAGAGACGATTGTGTAAGTCTTCCATACGTCTATAAACGATATATATATATATTTAATTTCACTACAATGCATGTATTTATTGCTTTGCTGGGACTTCCCCTTAAGTGTCCCATTCACCTCTCTACGGCAGCCCCAGCTGCCCCTACAGTGCATTTCTAACTCACCTCTTCAGAAAATGGGTTCCCAGGAGCTGAATCGTGAGGCCAATGGTCATCAGAACGACGAGACCCAACCCCAGGACATGTATCCGACATAACTGAAGTAACCTCATTGTCCTGCGGAAGGGAGAGATTAACGTGAGGATCGGCATTATTTATATTGTGACATTACATCTGCTACAGGTTTATCATACAACGAGAGGAAGACAAATATACATACATATTGGTCAAGTGAAGGGGGGTAGCCACATATAGGGCAATGCTAGCCCCAGTATATTTGCAAAGGGTAGCGATTAGGCAGGGAGTAGGGTCACTCCTCCCTGGATAGACCCAGAAATCCAGTAATCTGCTCTGATTTCACATCTGATGTTCAAATCTGGTGCGATCCCAGGTATGATGGGACGCGTGAGGACACCACCAGTTCATACCTGCAGCCCATCGGCTGTTAGTTGAACAACCACAGAAAATGAGGAGTATCCCGGGTGATATACAGCTTCCGAAAATTATAAGTGGAAATTTAAAAAAAACCCTCCAAAGTCAAGATTTTTTTTGCTGTGAAGGTTTGGAGGGATATAATCCAACCAGATGTGTAAAGTAAAATCCAAAGTTTTAATAACATGGTTCCCGGCGAGAGTTGGAAGTATTTGGTGGAAGAGAAAGTAAGGTATCAGCAGAATTAAACTTTTTTCTCTGTGATACAGACATAACTTTTACATTAATGGATCAGACTTGATTAAGAACTCCTCTGAAGTGAGAAGGTGTCCTCATTACATTAGATGATCGCCCAACAGTTTTCGAAGTCATTCAGAGATCATTAGTCGTCACCACTTAAAGTCCTAGTTGGAGATGAGGAATTGTCTCCGGGGGTATCAGAATTATCAACTGATTACATTTTTTGATCGTTTCTATGCCAATAAACACCAACTATAAGTGGAAATTAGCTTAATTAGGCTCATCTCATCAAACTGTTCCAACCAACACTCATACTTCAGGATGACGTCAGAAGACATGGTCCTTTGTCACTGATGACCACAAAATAACTCCAGGGAATTCTTCCTTATTAACAAAAGTGCTGTTGGATGCCACTCATTGTTCTTCGTCTCAAAACAATTTTAGAACTCACTACTTCATAAGGTTCTACGCGTTCTATCAAGTTCTCATACGGAGGAACAAGACGGACAACCATGAATCGAGGGCTTCGGGGCTTTTTTCGACATCGAGAGCTTTTTTTTTAATTACAGAGTAGCCGTTCCTTGTAATTTCCCAAGACATCCAATGATCCGGGTTAACCCTCGGGGGAAAACAGTGGGGTCTGGAACCCGTTGAGTTCTCCAGCTGCGGAATGTTTAACCGAAGGGTTTAATTAGGACCATGTGCAGAGAAGACTGTGTCATATTACCTCCCTTACCGGGTTTTCAGTTTAGGTTCAAGGAAGTTACGGAGCTGGTAACTATCAATGCACGTACGTACTGTGACACATTATTCCCCTAGAGGAGGTAAAGCCTAGGATACTAATAAAACCTTATGTTTCCTAGAAAACCTCTTACGGGGGGGGGCTGGTTATCCTCTAGGACTATTATTTATCCACCCGTCTTTTTTGTTGTTTATTATAAGGGATGGAGCATGATGATATAATGATGGTGTCATTTGAGACGGCTAAATAGACTCCGGGGGGCCACGTAGCCATGGCTAAAACTGTGCATTGATCTCCTAACACCCAGTTGTCCTGTATTCCACAGGACAGTCCCAGTTTTCAGTAGCTGCCCTACTTTTGCATGGGGGATGACAGGCCGGGCCAAGGAGCTGTAAAATCAATGCAAGTCTGTGTTGTTGTAGCACAGACGTCCATTGAAGCTCCCATGTGGCCACCTCGCACGTTGTGTAGCCCATCACCCCAAGGTGGGCCTGACCATAACCATCCAGGATGTGCCACGCCTCTCCCCGCCCCTGGCCACCCCCCCAAACAGGTGGACACAAAGTGTTGGGGGGGGGGTATGTCATCTATATTGCCCTCCAGCTTTGCCTCTCTCCCTTTCTCTCTTTCCTAAATTCTATACGTAAACATATGCACTAATATTACGTACGTAACTTCCATACGGATTAAATGGACCGTCGTCAAAAATGATCAATCATTAGCACGAAGGCCCAAAATGTTAGGCTCCCCATGGAAAAAGTGTTTAGGACCCCCCCCCAACGAGCGCTGGCTTGATAATGAATATTTTAAGGTGCTGTTCCACTTAGATAAGACGTTAATTGCGCCAATAAACCTTAGAAGACCTGTCGTTTTATTGCTTCCTTGAAGGTTTAATCACATAAAAACACAGGAAAGTTTAAGATGCTTTTTTTTTCATTTGTGTCACGTGACAATAAAGTGTTCCCGGCATAAATCATGTATCAGGTGAAATAATTACTTTTAGGATGGGTTTGGGCATTCAACAGCTTGTAATGTTACTTCGAACTAACCGTGGCGTTCTTTTATCTTCAGCGGCTAACGGCCTTCTTCAGGTAGGTGCCCCCCCGACGCATTTCACTTTGTGTACTGAGGCTTAATGTACATTGTCCACTAGTGCTTATTTCAGGGGAGGAGGAGGAGGAACACCAAGGCTGGGCGGAGGAGCACAGAAAGAATCACTTAATGCATTCCTGATACTCGGCAGGGTGTAGACATCACTTAACCGTTTCTGTAAGGACTGAACACACAGAGATCTGTTTGTCCGCCCGCGTTCTGCTATTAACTCGGGATTCTTCTGTTTACGGAATCATTAAGGAGACTTTCAGCATTTTCCCAACTTCCAATATCTGCCGATCCTGACGAAAATCTAGGATACTAATAAAAACAACCATGTCTCTGACGTCCTGTAGTTTTGGAGGTTAAAGATCAGATTTCTTCTTGGAAAAACACCCTAATTACCATATTGCGTTGAATATAGGCCGCACCCTTAAAGTTTGGTGCTATTTTTAAGAAAAAAATATTTTTAAAGGAAAAATACTTATCAGTGGAAGGTAAAACAGTATTTTGCCTGATAAACAGGAATATATGTATTTAACATTTTTGGTAACTATTATACAGTTTGTCAGCATATGTTATATATATAACCAGAAAACTAATAGGCTATTTTAAGCCCCCCTTTAATTCATAATGCACCCTTACTTATAGATATGGCCCTCTGCCCCCAATATGCTTTATAACCCATGATATGCTTTATGGCCCCTAGAAATGCCCATTGTGCCCCCCAGATATGCTTTATACCCCCTAGAAGTACCACTCTGCTTCCTAGAAGTGCCACTCCCACCCCCACCGGCTTACCAATGCACCCCCAGACTCCCCGGTGTCTAGCGGAATAGCCGGCAGCGGAGGTTGTGTATTCGCATCGCGCAGACGTCCACGGCTGCTGGAGAGGAGGATTCAGGTCCCCTGCAGCGCTGCGGGGAATCTGGATCCTAACCCTGCTATTATCCCTGCGCTAAACCCCTAATATAGTCGGCAGCCCTGCTTTAAAGACCTAAAGTGGAGGAAAAAAGTGCGGCCTATACTCGGTACTAATTTATGTCAATTAACACAATGTGAGACATTACTGTCCAATGAGTGGTGCTCCCATCTAGTGAATGACATTACACTACAGTGAGTGGCACTCCCTTCCAGTGAGTGATGCTACACTACAGTGAGCCGCACTCACCTCCAGTGTGTACCATCACCCTCCAGGGAGTGGCATTACTCTCCAGTGAGTGGCTCTCCCCTTCAGTGACTCACATTACCCTCCACTGAGTGGCACTGTCTTATAGTAAGTAACGTTACCCTCCAGCGAGTGGCAGTCCACTGCAGGGAGTGGCATTACTCTCCAGTGAGTGGCACTTCCCTCTAGTGAGTAACATTACCCTCCAGTGAGTGGCACTCATCTCCAGTGAGTAAAATTACCCTCCAGTAAATGATATAACCCCCCATTGAGTGATACCCCTAGCGAGTGACATTCCCCTCCATGAGTGACATTTCCCCTCCATGAGTGACAATCCCCTCCAATGAGTGACAATCCCTCCATGAGCTGACATTCCCCTCCATGAGTGACATTCCCCTTCCATGAGTGACATTCCCCTCCCATGATGTGACAATCCCCTCTATGAGTGACAATCCCCTCCCATGAAGTTGCAATCCCCTCCCATGAGTGACATTCCCTCCATTGAGTGACAACCCCTCCATGAGTGACATTCCCCTCCATGAGTGACAATCCCCTCCATGAGTGACAATCCCCTCCAGTGCGTTCCACAAACCTCATCCCAATCAGAATTCCAGGGAGCGATCCCCTCAATATCTCTTGCATAGAGTGAAATTCTTGTCAGTCGGCCGAACTGACCCCGTAAGCCCGGCACCCGACAGCTCGACCCACATGAAAAATATCAGTAGGGCCGGTCATTCCTAGAAAAGGTTTACTCTCAGCACCAATCACAGGCAGCGCCTCTCCTGCTCAGACAGCGAGACTGCCCTCCCATGTGGCTCGCAGAGGGTTAATGCTGAGTTATCTCTGCTATGCTATCCTGGGGGGTATGAGCTTGAAAGTCTCAGCTTTTCCCTCGGCTATTTTGGGCGCTCCTTTCCCCCTCGGCTCCCTCACCCTCCTGTGGCTTTCCTATATTCCTAAATCTGTCGTTACTCTCACTACCGGCGCGCTCACCCTTCCTTCCACCCCATCGACTGTCCCTTCCTCCAGCCCTGTTACTCCCGTCTGACCCGTACGCTTTTCCCGTACGCTGATACACAGCTGCAGGTTCATTAAATCTGCGGCTGCAGCTTCTGCCCCCAGGTTCTATTTGGCCCATGAGCTTGCCATCTACTGAAAGACCCCGGCCCATGTGGTTTCTCCCCCCTTCATAGAATCCAATTGATTTCTGGCACCTATCTTGACTTTCAAGGATTCTGTCTCGTCTGGTCTGATGCCGGAAGACCGGTGTGAAGAAGAAGAAGTGGTAGCGATATTCCCAAAGGGCTCAAAATCTCAGACAGGTGATTACGGACCGGTGAGCCTGACATCTGCGGTGGGGAAATCATTCGAAAGCTTGATAAGGGATTACGTTGAGGAACATATGTTGTCCAATAACATCATTGATGAGAGACGACGCCGTCGTACGAAGGAGAGATCGCGTCAGATTAACTTAATTGGATTCTATGGAGAGGGGAGAAACCACATGGGCCGGGGGTCTTTCAGTAGATGGGACTTATTTGGATTTTGGTTAAAGTACCATAAGGCTAGATGACAAGCTCACGGGCCGGGTTCTCCACTCCCGATGTGTCTGTATGTATCATGTATATTTGTTACGTATGTGTTAGCTGCCCCAATTGAATTAGACAGGGCTGCGTAACTTGTTGATGGCTCTTAATTAAAAAAAAGGTAATATTAATAATAATAATAATGACACAAAATGAGGTACGGTTATACGGTCTGAACTAGATGTTACTTCTCTGCAAGGAGATTCCTTCAAGTTGGAAGCCCTGGGCGACCAAGTGGCTGCTGAGTTTTAATGTTGATAAATGCAAAGCTACGCATTTTGGGAAAATAAATGGGTAAATTTGGGTTGCGTTGGGTTGGAAATCATTAAATGAAAAGGACTTAGGAATAAATGTCTGGCAGCTGCTGGCCCGTAGGATATTGGCATGTATAAAAAGCAAGAATCTTCGGGCCACAGAGTAGGAAGGCAGCTGCAGAGCTGCAGCTTCTAGATTAGGTAAGTGCTTTATTTTTTGTCCCCTTTACTGTCCCTTTAAGCAGCTGTTGTGGGACCTCAGGGGCCGTCTCAGAAGATTTAGGAGGGGTTATCCCGTATAGGCGTAATGTGTATTTATTAGTATTTTTATATGTCTGATTATTTAATGGCTTTATTTATATATCATGATTCTTTTCATCTCTAGCGTACAGATAGGATCCCTCTAAGTCCCTAAAAACCTCAAGTTGGCCCTGTAACAATGGTTTTTAAAGAAATTCTCTATAAGTTGGATAAGCAGAGTTTGCATCTCTGAACCGTGGAAAAAAAAAAGACCAGAATTGTCCCTTTCAATTATAGGATTAAAGCCTTTTAACAGATGGAAGTTTGCCAGGATTACCCCGGAGTCACGGGCATTTCAGTCTAATCCCTGGCTGCCGGGGCGAAGGGGCAGATTCTCAGGGTCACGTAGTCTGGGGTTGACTCAGATTGAGCTTTTTTAATTGATGTTTTTTTTTTTCTTTCGGAATGTCCCAGAGACCTGCTGGTTTTTGCCCAGTCTCAGGGTGAAGGGGCAGATTCTCAGGGTCACGTAGTCCGGGCTTTTTTAATTGATGTTTTTTTTTCTATCGGAATGTCCCAGAGACCTGCTGGTTTTTGCCCAGTCTCAGGGCGAAGGGGCAGATTCTCGGGGTCACACAGTCTGGAGTTGACTCCTTCCTCTTCTACACGGCTGTGATCCTCTATAAGACCCAAGGTTGGTGCTTTTGCCACCAGTATGTTATGGCGATAACTCATTTGGCGAGTCACTGCATGGAATCTTCACGATGGGCTATCAAAGGGTTAATATGTCAAGAGTCTCATGGTTAACTCATTTAGAAGGTTTGTAAGCAATAGGCAATATCTACTAAGCAATTAAATGGGGGTTCACATGAGCCAGGTGGGGGGGGTGACCTTATTGCCCCTGACCAGCCTAGAAAGGGTCCGCCATTGCAGCTCTCACATGGCCACCTTGCGATGTTCTCCAGATGAGCGCCGCCAAGTGGGTCTTCCGGTAATATGGGCTGTGGCCATGTCTCTGACCTCACCTGCTTCTGCCCCAAAAACCCCAACGCAGGCGCCCTGATTCAGCATAGGAGTATCACCAAAGCTTTAACCCCTGTCCGATACGTTTACCATACCCGAAAATCCCTGCACATGCGCGAAAATGGGCAAGAAAAAGTACACCTGCGTCAATTAACCCATCCAAGGCCAACACGTGGCCTATGGCATACCTATATATTAGATCATATGCCAGCTGAAAGGTCATCATTCAGTTGTGTCCATAATGATGGCTGCAGGATGCAGCGAGTGACCCCGAGACATTTCACGGCCAATGTCTGAGGAACGCAGTGAATGGCCATTAGAGTTCTACCATGTGATCCGTCACATGGCCTAGCCTGAATAGACACATTCATGACACATTACAGAAACATCCAATTTATAACTTAATGCTTAAGATTGGCATGTCCCTTTAAATTAACTCTTTCTCAGCAGAATCCCCCTCCATGAAATTACCCTCTGTGATTACCCCCCTTCCCTCAGCTCTTTGGCCCGTTTGCCCGAACAACTCTCCAGCTTACCACCGCACACGTGCCCAATGCAGCTCTAACACTGGATCTAGACTCACCCGTGTACCTGCGCAGAAAGAGTTTCCATTGTTTTCAATGGGAATGCTTTCTGGTCACTGATTGGCTGCTTCCAGTGGCGCCATAAGTGCCGTGAAAAAGGGCCAACTACAGCTTCTCTTATAGGTCTTGCTTCAATTTTTTTTGTCAACAAATAATGAATATTTAAGTAATTTAATATGAATTATTGATTGTCGGAGCTGCCTAGGGGCGCTGGAGTATGGAATTAAAATATCCACATAGCAGATTATACAGCGTAGCTAGAAACAGACGGGTTCTATTCTATTAATATAGTCCAGAATAACCTTATGTCCCTTAAAAAAATCATTAAAGATGAGATAAAGCCATAACTGACCAGTTCTTGAGTTAGATAAGGTTTGGCTAATGGAAGAGTTTCAAGAGCTTCTACCTGTAGGCTGCCCATAATGTCTTCTTGTTAACTTTGTACATACATGTATTTTGCATGTAACATGTCAATGATTAACAATATAGCGTTAGAATTCCTGTTATATGAAATGTTACAATGACATTAGGAGTCCTCCTTCTCATTGTATCCTTGTAGCTGAACATTTCCCTAGGGTACAGCTTCAGACACATGGAGAACCCAATAATCAGGCCCTCATCCCTTTAATGTTTCTCGTGTTCGCCGTCCATCATACGTGATCTCTGCCTCCACTACAGAAACCAGATAATTTCCAGATGTGGCCAAGGAGGACACATCTGGCTCACAGCTTGTTATTAAGCCTCTGGTCTCACAGAGGGGTGGCTGTAGAGTTTGGGAAGAAGCGGTCATCTAGAGCTGGTGGTCACCATGAAGAAAGATAGACAGATATATTTTCAATGCTATTACTCGTGCCCCGACCTAAAACATTTACTGCTCGTATCCACAAGTTTACCCACGCAGTTAGGGGCTGATCTGGACCCAACGGCACGCCAGCCATCTGGCAACCTATTTCCTGCTGTCTCTATACACATTATCGGGGCTTTTAGGGCTGTAGAACCCTGTGATACCCTCAAGTTTGGGACCCAACAAATCAATCTGTCTCTAGTAAAGCTGCCCAGGGTCTGCCGCCGGTCCTACTAATAATTAGTTGATCACTTTATATTAGGAAGACACAGAGATCAGAGGTCTCTGTAAGGCAGACCCTCTTGTGAGGGACAAGTCTACAATCTGTTGAAAAGCCATTAAAAAAACTCCTGACCTCATAGGGCAGGCATCTGGCGAGTGAAAACCAATTTGGTAATTTGTGCAAAGTAAATATCGAGCTACGCGTGCTTTATACGAACGAGGATACGACTTTTATTCAAAGGTTATTGGCATATTAAGTCTCTTGGGCTCCATCTGGACATATAAACCCAAAGCGATGACTCCCCTTCCTTCCTCGTATCACAGGATCTGTGCATCCTGTGAATGAAACGCTCGGCAAACACTCTGACTCCTATTACACCGGGCCGTGCCGTCAAATAAAACTCTTGGTGGTGGCAGTTAGACAATTAACGCAGGCGCTCGATCCAGTTTAATGCCATTTACAGGTGCAGCACATAGACTATCAATGTACACCGCCTATATACAACATGTATCCATCCATCCATCTATCTATCTATCTATCTATCCATCCA
>VKOC01002128.1:0-11992 GCA_009364415.1 Spea multiplicata | reverse complement strand
ATCTACACCTTCTACACAAGCTCTACACCTTCTATACAAGATCTGCACCTTCTACACAAGCTCTGCACCTTCTATACAAGATCTACACCTTCTGCGCAGGATCTACACCTTCTACACCTTCTAAGAACACCTTTGAGTCGTTCTGATACATAAAACACTTGTAACTAGTTGTGTGATATATGAATTAGGCTATAGGCAAATAAAGTTTTCAGCTAGGATTTTTTTGTACGTCTTGTCAAAGCTGTCCAACTCCAGCCCACCAGATCCACAAACACAAAAGGCTTTCAGGACGACCCTCAGTGGGCTTCATGATAATTATTTTGATTATGTTGGTCAGAGAAACTCCAGCCAGATTCTGGCCCTTAAGGCCATAGTTGGACAGCACCCATTTATATGAAATAAAAGCAGTGCCATAAACCTCTTAATCAATAATTATCAGGTTTGAACATAAACCACAGCAATTTTCATTTTCAAATTACTAAAACATACACCCCAGTATAAGACTTCCAATGAAAAATGGCGGCAGGGTAAAAATCGTACAAAATATGTATTAAGGAATAAGGAAATTGACTGTGAATTAACTAGTGAGCTGCTGGGCACAACGGCATAAACCCAGCAATAAATCGACTGGAAGATCGAGGTGAAAAGTGGTTGGAAGGTCGGGGGACCCAAATTATTCATGGCTCTGCCGGTCCCCTGACTGCACGATGCCCCTGGCTCTCCAGCGATCACAGATTATGACTCGCATCTTTTCCGTGATGAATATTTTAGCACGGTCGTCCTCGCTTCTGCTGATCTGGCGCTGATGCAAATACACAGCGGTGAGAGGGTTTAAAGACCGATGTCTCTCCGCGGCATTAACCCCCGAGTGTGAAGCCGCTACACGCCAAACACTAGCAATGATTAACACTTTCTCACGCTCCAGTTTTAACTCAAATTCTGCATCATTGTTATTTATTATGAACTTTTTACCCATTTTCCCCTTCAAAGCTCCCTTTACGTTTCTCTTCGTTTCCAGCAATATCACCCCCATCCTTTTTAGTTGAATTTTCCCTCATTTTTAGTCTGTCTAGAAATGTTATATTTGAGTCCGGGATGCGGTGCTTCCATGGAACGATCTTGAGGGTCTTTTTTATTCCAGTATTTTTTTTTTTTTTAAACCCAAGGTATAAAGCGCCACCAGGTCCCAAATCTTTCTCTTTTGAGGTTACAGTCCCCAAAGGGGATATAAAAATCAGTTTTTTTTATTCAGGCTAAAAGATTTACTTGTCCTAAAGAAAAAAAACAGTATGCCTACAGTTACATTATTGTTACAAAGTGTCAACCTCCGGAATTCTTTATCTTTACATGGGCTCCTTTTTTTGCATCCGCTAAGCACAGCCTAGGGTTGGAAGTTCATGGGCTGAGCGTGTCTCAAAGACATGTCCATATTGACTTAAGTGTATCTTTATTAGATTGTGAGCTTGTAAGACCGATGCTCTCTTCTCCTTCTGTACCGGTAAGTTTTAACGTGTGTTAATGTCATTTCAATTGTCTGTTTAATAATGTGTCTGTGCCTTATTGTAACATCGCTGCGGCATCTGCTGGCGCTATATGAATAAACGTAATATATCATGCAACGCTATTTCCTTTTCCCTGCTGCATATCCTTTTTACAATACGCCTATTTTTCATTTCACTTTCTTCATAACCTCTTCTAACGTATTTTTTTTTTGTCCTCCTCCTCCCGCTGTTTTTTGTGTTAACTACCTCCAGGGGCAGATCCCGCTACTGACTGTCACTGTGGACTCGGCTATATGCAGACCCCTCGGTCAAATGAGATTTAAGACCTTCCCATATCTCTGGCAGTAAATGGCCTCATAAAACTGACAGAAAGACGCACATAGGGACGCCTGTTAAAATTTTATTACTAATCACTTCCAAGCTGGTCAGTCAGTTTAACCCAGGGCTGCTTCTGCTAAGACGGCTTTCTCTCTGTATATTATAAACCCTCTGCAGCTCCGCGTTTCACCGGGCGACGCAGTCATTTTGCTGAAACGCAGGACAAAGACACAGTGACACTCGTTTGACCCGAGCCTGGCTTTGAATTGACATAATTATTCCGTATTGCTCGATTTTTTTCACCTCCCATGTGATGTATTGGTAGTTAAAGGCAACATATAATAGAACATAAACAGCGAAAGGAAATCCATGTTCCGGCTAGCAATGGTTAATATGGACTCACTATAGATTTTAAAAAAAGGAATCTTTGTTCTTTTTGTTTTGCACATTTTTGATGAGATGAGACCTTTCCCCGGATAAAGAAGTTAAATTGGTGAGATTTGTTAACGGTTATTTCTCCAATTTTACTAAAAATTGGGAGAAATGCGAAATGCGTTGGTGTTGGACTCTAATAATCCATATCTGGATATAATATAATAATCCCACCCACAATTTCAAGGTTTTGTGAATAAACACAACTGCCTACGCCACGCCAAATGGTTATGCCATGTAATTTTATTCTACAGAATGATGTGTTCATTGCGCCACTTTGCTCTGTGCAATCAATACAACTTATTATTGATTATTATTACATACATTGTTATTACTTAAACAAGAATTCCATGTGGGGCGAGAAGAGGTTGGTACGAGTGAGATACCATAAAAAAAAGCCCATTTGCTCTATTTTCGGGGGTCGCAGATGTCAGAGGGTACTGCTTGGACATTTTATTACTTTATTACTATACTCATAAAAAACTGCTTCCGATTGGCAAAAATTTAGACATTCCCAAGAGCTTTAAAAATAAATATTAAAAAAAATCTCATTTCTAATTAACACTAAATAACTAAAAAAAAAGCTGATTCATGAAATATAAACTACCAATTTACTAATGGGCAGCCGCAGACCACCAAACAAGCCGCTAAGGAATGCGTTTCCATTGCCAGCCAGAACATCACTTAGACTTCCTGCAAAACACACAAACAGGTGTCTCAAAACCAAGAACCCATAGCGTGGACCGACGGGGGGTCAGATGACCTTGCAAAGGTCGCAGGAAAGGGCAGGGGTCATCAATGTGGTGTCTGGCTAATTTTCTAACGTAAGGAAAACAAGGTGTTAAATGTCTGCTCATTAGCAACACCCCAAAAAAAAATACATATGATAGACCACTAAAAATCCTATTACTCCTTCCTGCTGTTTCCAAGTAAAAAGTATCTAATACTGTAAAGAAAATGGATATACAAATAAATCTTAAATGCACCAAATGTGTGATTCTTGGAAGTAGCTGTGCATAGGTTTGAATGTATCGGTTTCCTCTCGAACCAGACAACAATTGTATTTTGCCTTGTTTTCTTTTAAATGTCCATGGTGCCCAAATATTTGTAACTGGTAATCCATCGAACCGATTGTTCCAGTACCCTTACCAAAATAAGGCCCGGAAATTAGCATATTAATATTTGTTAATTAACGACTGGATGGGAGAGTAAGAAGAAAACCAACTACTTTATTATTCCAACCAAACCCGTGATTATATCCACCTGGTAAGCGCGGTTACTTGGCTCGCATGCCATGTGCTGGGAACCATATCTTCTTATTATATTTTCTTGGAAATCAGTCGGGAAATCCAAACAAGTTTTTGGTTATTTTTTAAGGATCTAAACTGGGGGTGGACTACCATAGTATTAGAATTCCATTATTTTAATATGCAATTAAGGACTTCTCTCACCATGAAAACTGGTTTATTGTGGACACCAGAAGGGTGGATTCAGACATGGCGGGTGCAAATGAAACCAAATGAATGAAGTAAATGGCATCCCCAAAATTATGATCCAGCACCACAGCCTAATTGTCTATGAAGCAAGGATCGTTTAATACAATGGTGGGCTGTGTTATTTGGTCATTTCTTGTTATTTGGGAATTTTGGAAACAGTAGACCATTTTAAGGGGGTTTGCTGCTTTGCTAGTGCCGAGGTTTACAGCTGCCACAAATCTGTCAATTTGGACACCATGTAGATGGCACCCCTGGGCACCAATGAACATTTCCAGTACGTAGCTTCAAGCTTATCAAGTATTAACCCATTTGTTCCAAAAGATGGATGGTAATTTTTTGAGAAGGCTTTACAGGCAGCTGTTTGGGGAGGATCTTCTTTCTCTTCTCGTTACGCTAACTGGCAAAGTAAAAGAGTTAATAATATTGTGTTTTGACTTCCTTGACAATAATTTAATTTCGTGTTATATCTCCAACTATTTGGTCAATCCCATCCCCCTCCCACTTATTCCCTGTTCTCATTTTGCGTATTGATCTGGTCCTAATGGAGGCACCCGATACCAGATCCTCCCTATTATGCCTTCCCAGTTTGGGACAGGCAATCAATGCCTCTGGAAAAAAACTAGCAAAGGCCTTGTCCCTACAGGAGAGTGACTCAAGAAAAAGAATAAAGAGAATCAATGCATTTTATGAATTTAAACTATTTTAAATGTATCAAAGGCGCATTTTCCATTATTCGCAAGTATTTACTTATAAATCTTCACAATCTTGCTGTGATCTCTCACCACTTGAGGAATGCCAGGACGTTAGCAAATGGGTGATTTTAGGTCATATCTCATATATGTGATGTACCCAATAAATGAAAAATCGTCGCATTCTCAGTTTTACGGAATTCCAAAGACTGTTGCTGTGGGGCTCGCCCCCAAGTTGAAGAATCCCTAAACCAAAAGTTGTTTAGAGTATTCTAAAAAGCCATTTCTTTCCTAAACTCTGGACTGAATAGGTTCCATTGGTTTGAAGGGTCCTTACAGGCCAAATAATAAAGCTTGAGAACTTTTTAATTGTATTTATCTGACTGTACATTTATTTTTTTTATCTAAGGGGGGATTTAAATGTTGCTGGCTACAGGCACTTAATACTTCTAAAGTTTAACATATTGGTGTACTTGGGCTAAATATTTTCTTGCAAGCCTCTCAAAAGCCATTTAACACATATGGAGTTAAACCTGACAAGATGTTGAGATATAAGAATCATAATTTGCTTTGGCAGCTTTCAAAGTGGATGCAGAAGAAACCTAAGACCTTACACTTAGTCACGTTCCCCCCGTATTTTACGTCTAGATTCCGACAGCAGCGTCTTCTTGCAGAGTCCAGTTTTGAACGTGTGACGGGAGCCAGAAAATAAAGGAGAAATTCAAGCCGCATGGATGTAATTGTGTCAGCATGTTAAATGTTCGGATCAATGGATTTCACACAGCAGGACTCCCAGGCCTCTATAAGCCAGAGGCTGAGTACCTTCGAACCTTTAGCTCAGACTGTAACACAAGCCTACAGCTCAATAATTTAAAGGGGGATCTATCGCTGCTTTCTGAGCTCTTCACCGAAAAGAGCAAATTGTGAGACTTGTCAATGAGTCAAAACAGTACGTCTGATGGCTCGGGTGAATGTCAGCAAGGTTAAACAAGCCTTGCTGTGGGAGAAGAGCGTTCGAAGAAGCCAGGAAAAGATTTTTTTTATTAATGATATCATCTTACAGCTCAGTGAGGTAATCATGGACAATCACGCCATTTCGTCACTGACCCGGCTTTCTGTATGTAATAAAATACCCTTTTTTTTTTGGCTTTGTCTGCTCCCCCCGCCACCACCCTCCCTTCTCTGTCTTATTCATGTCCATATGTCCGACCGGTTTTTGAACCATTCCATCCGTCTTCGAGAAAGGTCAAGTATCTACGGTTATGGACGTTTGACATTTTCACGCCCTGGTGAGATGAGTGCAGGCAAAGAAGGTGGGGAACGACTGAAAAGGTTGCTTGTAGTAATTTGGGTTACACGGGGGTTAAACAGAGGTAAAGATAAGGTTGTGATATGTAACATTGTGTTGACGTAAACTGTGTAACACTGAAGGTGCACTGGTGTGTCAGGTTCAAACTATTGTCTGCCTTAAAAAACACAATAGCAGATAAATATAATTTGACCCCCGTCTACTCGGCCAATTCTTCCTGCTGTAAAGACTCCAATCAGTCCTTGGTCTCGTCAGATTCAGGAGCCAATTTTTTTGAGTTCACAAAGTAAAACAAAAAGGCAAATTTTTATCTAATTGTATTGTTACAAGACAAAAAAATAAAATAAAAAAATTACATAATTTATCATATCTCCTTTAATTCCAGATATTTAGGTAAAAAGAAAACTTTTTTTGTTAACCCGAATCCCACGTTTTAGTAGACAGAATGCTGGCCTTTCCGGGGGGGGGGGCAACTCACCGATAAACATTTAACCCGGGGAGCTGTACAAGTGGAACTTCGACTCTGTAAGCGGAAAATGTAAATGTGAAATTCTCGCGTCTCCCGGTTGTGAGCTAAGAGAGAACCTCTGAATACCAATGATGGCGGCGTTAAGGCAGAAAGAATCCACAGATAATGTCATCTCCAAGGTTTTTCCACTATGGGCAGACAGACGCATCCTCTTTCCAACCGTCTGCTGTGAGCACCTGGGCAAAGGCCAGGCTTGTTTTTTCAGGATGGATGGGTTTATTTATACTCGCTCTGGGTGGACTTCAAACAAACACCGCTCTACTGTCCCACCGACGGTGCCAAGCGCAAGAGCTTTCAAAGCTTCCCGGAACCAGACTTAACCATTCCATCCCCACTACAACGACACCATTTTTACTTCTAGCATAATCTCTAGTGGGCAACCAGCCAGGCAGAAGACGCAGGTGTATCGTTACCTGTACCTGCGGGCGTTATAGCCAGACCTGCTACGGTAGGCTCTGAAGACGGAAGAAGGAAATCAAATGTTCTTTGTCTCCACCAAAATAGGATTTCCAAGAAAAAAAGAGCTGTTACATATTATTATTATTAAGTGTATTGATGGGACAAAGGTTCCCACGTTTCTTCTACACCCCTAATAAAACGTCATGATATGGAAGTGGATACAATAAAATTGTTGCTTATTTTGCATTAGATAATAAAAGGAGACACTTAAATGGTAAGATAATAAATCTCGCATTGACTAAGGACTTTAAAGAATCAGTGGGGCATATTTCCCTGGGCTATACGGTTTTATGTACATACTGTGGCCCACACACATGCAAAGGATTTAACACAGGTGACGGACATCTCAGATTAAAGGCCAATGGAATGTAAGATTTAGTATTGACTGTTTTGCGAGCTTTGAAGTAATTGTTACGGCAGCTGTATAATCAGGGTCTCGCACATCCACATGACTGATAATTTGGGTGGGTTGAAAGAGCTCTCTAATTCATTACAGGAAGACACAACAAAGGAGCACCAACAAGCGACGCACCGGTACACCGGCGGACGGTGACGCTGTTAGTTCACTTTTGCCGTCTGCTTTGGAATCACTTGTTGGTTATGAAGCAAACTCTCAAGCGGAGACTACAAAGCCACGATACCAACCATTAATGATAACAATGGAGTTATACTTCTGCTAGAGTCTCAGATCTCTCTTTAGGGTTTATTCACTAACCTGGCAGTTTACAGGAGGGTTTGTTGCCGTTGGCCGTTAATAACGTAATTCTCCTTCAAACTCCAATGTTAGTGAATACATCCCAATTTGTATTCTTAGCCCGTTAATATCTGGAGGACTGTTTTGGTGGCTTGGAGTGAGTGAAACAGGGAGGGTCGGGTGGGAGACCCTGCTGCTTGTTATTCTAACATGTTAAACATATGGCATCCCAACAAGACAGCATTCATTTAACATCACGGCCCCTGCAGCTCTTTGTTTTTCTCCTTTCCGTTATATTTATTTATTCCTTTTTCTTTTATATCTCTTTTTAAACAGGTTTGAGAAAAACTAATGATCGCAGAGACCACACATAGAACACATGGATCTATACGGCACCCTGTGGCTTCCCAGCCAACAGAGAAATAAAATTCCATTATCTCTGCCAAATGGCTAGGGATATTAGGATTTGTAGTCGAGCAACTTGTAGGTTTCACGGTTTACCGTAGAGTAGAACTGCTCCTTCTCACCCTAAATAAACAAAAGTTGATTTAAAAATTGGATACAAGGTGGAATTCTTCTTGCCACCCACTTGTTAAAGCATCCATCACACAAAGTGCTGACCTCTCTATATTTGAGTCATTGTCACAGGCTGCTGGTCAACATATGGAAGAAAACTACAATTTGCCCATCAGAAGCCTATTCACAAGGGCCAGGATATACTATTGTAAGGCAAGTGTCAAGAGGTTAAAGGAAAGTTTATTTCGATTGAGTGGACGTGTTCCATGAATAACAACTGACGTTAAAAGTGCCATCAACGTTCCAAAAAAAACATGGCGGCAGGTGTGTCTGTCAATACATTTTTTTTTTGCCAAGCTGGTGCTTGTTTTGTTTATTAACAAAGCCCGAAGTCATTCAATTGTCAGACTTAAGTTAAAGACAATAAGGCCACAGTATTGGATGATACAGCAAGGAGAGGTAGCAGAGTGGTGGGGAGAGCACAAGCGGGAGAGAAAAAATAGATGCATCTTTTAGTAACCCGATTCCCGAGCGCAGACCCCAGAGATGTGAGCAAACCATGCTTTACAGAATTAAAGGAGCAACATTTCATAGAAAATTCAATAAATGTTCCTGTTGTGCCAGACGTCTGTAAACAGAGGTCTCCAAATTGAATCATGTTGTGGACAATGGGCCGCATTTATGACCTGGATGATGGAATATTAGCAAAGAGATCTTTAGTTATTTGGGGCTAGAGGCATTCGAGATATTACCAGTAAAGGAACTAGGGAATTGTGGCTAATTCAGGTAAAAAAAAAGACTATACATTACATTTTAAAAAGCGTAGCTATTGTCATTTCTTAAAGGGACCCGCCAGCACTTTATGCAGTCACAGCAATTAAGAATGCATGTTAAGGTACTTCTCAAGCCCTTTAAGTTTTTTTTGTCTGGTTACATCTTCAAAAGTGAATTATCATATAATTCAACCAAGGGCGGTGGGTCCATTTATTACTGCAGAACTGCAACTCACTTCCCAAATGGATGGATGATGCAAAATAAGACGCCTTCCTTCCAGAGACAGACGACTTTTTTCTATTTTAGCTACCATGTTTTGGGACGGTACTCAAAGGTATTTTATTTCTGGTTGGTGGATCAGGAATGTTCAACAGAAGACCCTCTACCATATCCACCCCTTGTTACAAAAAGGGCCAACCACCATATTCTCCTAAAGGTTCTAGTGCCTAGATACCGTCATGTCTGTCTGTTGGTTATTAACAGATAGTGAGTCGTTACAGACGCCATCATCCAAAAAGACTTAAAACAATTACCTTGTTAATTTGAATATTTGGCTTCATTGAGTTATTTTTTTTTCTCCCCACAAAATAAGAGGGATTATTCTGGGTACTCAGTCACATACAGACCAACCTTGTTCTCCCAGCCAGTTACAGTGACATAGGAAAGACAGACAAGACAAGCTCCTTGTATACCCCTGTCACCAAAAAGATAGGCCAACAGACACTATGGGTAGGGGGAAGACACACCGTAACCACCTCCTGTCACCATGTCACAATCGGAGAGATGCTGTTTGTATCAACAAGACGACGGGGGACAGGCGTCAGACGATTCCCACCCTGAGTACAATAGCTTTAGGAAAGTTCAGTACAGACCGCCTGAGCCCAGGATTGTCCAGGGTAGCCTGGCATCTTTGGCAGAAGGAAAAAAACATACAGATTTGGGTCAATGGAATGGGGCCACCCTCCCCACTAGAGTAGACCCGGCCAAGAAGCATGAGAACAAAAGCCCCTTAAAAGCGCCATAGGAAGAATGGGAATTGAAGGGACTGGTATTCCATGATTACTCAAGAGGATGATGAGCCTAATCCTGGATTTTATTATGGGATATGGAGGTCAGAATTATAAAACCTAGAAATACTTCCTCATTTTTGTGGCAGAACCTCAAAGGGGCAATTCCAGTTATCCTACCTCAACCGAAACTATGCTCCCCTGTGAAGCAAACTAAATCTCTTGTTTGGGACATGTTTGGGACAGTTGTATGCGGATTTTGGGTAGTTTATCAAATGGCCATTTGTTTCTGATTTAATGTATAGTTACTGTATTTTCCTATATTTTATATCTATAGAGAGAGATAGAGAGGTGAGATTGATAAAAATGCAGAAGAACAGCACAACTTATAAAGTACAATGCTGTGCAATGATCTTCCGCGGCAGATCTGCCTATCATACAGATGGTCCCTCGTGGCAGCTCGGGTCTCTAAAAAGCCAAACCACTTAGCTCTAATTTTAACCCTTACATTGACGTGTCACTGTCCTCTGTCCTTTCAGATACGTATGAAGTGATTTACTTTGAGCACAGAAATTAATTTATATATCGCTGTAACAGAACAGTGCACACAAATATGTAACACCTCATAATTCATTTTAAAAAGGGATAAATGTCCTTTAGGTTGTGACATCATTGTGCTGCTCCATATGCAAATCAATTACCCCCAATGCAGTAGTTCCTTTGCATATGTCATCTCGTGGCGATGTATTTATTTGGGGGGTATGAAAACCTTTAATGCAAAGACATAATCCATTCTCCCTTGAAATGTGCTGTCTATATGTTCTGCTGTTCAAATAAAATAATTTGATTCATAATGAATTGTCTTTGATAGGAGACTCATGGCAAATCAAGTATATATATATATTATACTTATATATATATATTTAGCAAGTATATCAAGTATATACTATATATATATATATATATAATATAATATATATAGCTGGCTATTTCCATTAGGCAATTATACCATCAACTTTTCACCCTTTCACTTCCAGCAGAGACAAGAAGCCCCCGGCTCTTCCTGGCCATTGTTGCTACAAAGTAGTTTAATTAGGAAGACATTTGGATGCGCCCCATACTCATCCCAACACTTTCACTTATCCTGCAAATTGAGCCTACGTTGCTAATTGTGCGTGGATCTTTAACAGTTTTCAGGCAGCGGTTAGGGATAAATAAAGACCCCCACTCATTCTGCCTTGTTACCCCCCTGCAGCTTGGACTTTCTTGCAGCAGCTCATATCAATGGCAGACGAAAAGGCCCCACTTTGTCATGTCATGTACAGCTGTTAACCTCCTGTGGTCAGCAGCAGGGGAACATACACCCCTTATTTATGTATTTGCCACCGTGACAATAGAATGCCCTGGGCCCCGCTGCGCTTACCATAATAGAACCACCAACCATTACTCTGTCACAGGCTCGTATTCATCTCTGTTCCCTTCCTGGCTTTGCTCCCCTTCTCTCCCCCCTTTCCATCAACGAGACCAGCCAGCGCTGCAGGTGTCCTGGTGAATTAACCCATGCATAGTTAGCAGTTCCATAGAAACGCAAATTAGACCCAACAGCAAGTGTGCCTGTGCGTGGGAGTCAAAAAAAAAAAAAAGGAAGGTGGGATTTTGTTTCACTTTGGAGGTCCTGATTGAAAAAAAAATAAATAAAAGAGAGGGAGCGGACACGGACCAAAAGCCCCCTGAAACGATATCCCACCGATGCTTCGGCAGCCAGAAAACTGACTTTAGACACAAAATCCCCCAGAACTCTCTGACTGCTAGAAAAGACGTCTAAAGAAAATATTACAAGGTGTTTTTTATGCTTGTTTTAAAAGAAAAATTAGCACGAGTAGCAAAGAAGACTCAAATATTTTTCTAAAAAATAATTTAAAAAAGGCAGCACTGAAATAGTTACACGCAGAATTATATAGTAAACTATAAAATGTCTTTTGCTTATAAGGTTTATTCTTAAAAGCACTTATAAACATTCAGCATTTTCGTTAGGCACTACGGAGGGACAGCCTCAGTAGGCTTCTAGGGCAATAGAACCAAGGTGGCCCTGTATAATGGATATAGTTGAATGAGTATGATGTCTTCCATGAAGTTAACTATGCTTTATGCAGGGCTAGCTCAGCCCATCTGCTTGGTCCTAACATCAAGCTACAAGTACATGCAATGAGCTGAGGTTTTTCGGTGTAAAAAGTCCTCAGATGGGCAAAACGACTTGAGAGAAAGAG
>VKOC01002127.1:0-12407 GCA_009364415.1 Spea multiplicata | reverse complement strand
TTTTAATGAACCTACATTTTGATTCTTAGTTTTTTTAGAATTTATGTACTTAAAGAATTTTTTGGGGTTAGTTGGCAATCACCCTCTCATTTTCTAGTTTAGCCCATCTAATCACCTTTTTGCATGCTTTATTGGCTTCCTTATACCTTATATAGGATGCCTCGTATTCGTCTGATTTAAATGCTGTAAAAGCCATTTTCTTATTTCACTTATTGTCAGGACAATAAGTGATCATAGTAGAGGACATAGCTCTTCAGGAACCTCGGCGGTTATGTAGTATACAGAAGTATAGCAATACAGCGCTCTACCGCCCTGATAAGGGCAGCGCCGAGGCTTATCTCAATAACAAGACAGGACTGGTAGTGAGGTAAAACAGGGACTCTTTATTTGGTAAACACATGGGCTTATATACAGTCCAACACAGGAAAAAGGCCATAAACCATGTCCACATAGCAACGCCCAGCCAGTCCAGCACCACACTGCGGCAGCAGTTCAAAGTTCTGCCAGGACGAGCCTCAAGGTAGCCGGGCGCGGGTTAACCCCCACTCTCCTGGAAGCCCCGTGGACGGGAATCTACTAGCGCCCCCCCTCCCCAGACAACCTCTGGTCGTACCCCCACCACCCGTGGGGTATCTTCATAGGATGCTGTGGTTGGGCCAATAGTGTCCGGGTTATACAGGGTTAAAAGTCTGGGGGCAGGACATGTAGCACATGGATAGGGTAGGACATGAAGGAGAACACAATATACACAACTAAACACCACATATATGGGGAAAGTACATAAATCACCAATACTTAATATATCCACACATAACATCGGTAGTCACAACCACTACTACAGACGGCCTCTTTCATCTCTCTCACTAACTTGCCTATACATGGGTCAGCATAGCTTCCTGCAGCAGAAGCTCAGTGAGGCAGGCTATCATAACATTCCTGCAGATCACTCTTGTTCCATTAGGGAATAGACTCCAGCACTGCTCAGCTCCACACCACACACAATACTATCACACAACCCTATCCAGCAGGCCTTCCATTCTTCGCTTCCTGCACATATGATCCAGAAGGCCCTTCTTCTGTCCATTCGCACAACACAGATAGGCAGGTCTTCCCTTCATATTTGCACACAACACAATCTGGCAGTTCTTCCCCCATTCCTGCATACAACACAATCTGAGTGCTAGCTTGAACTGTACATCATGCTGGAAGGAGCATACTGCGTTGAATCATAGTACACTTTGCTTTAAGCCCTGCCCAGTGTGACCGACTTATATTATTGCTTTAGGATTTTATTTACTTTTATTTTGGTGGTCTAATGCCAGTCTGCGTATATCTAGAAAAGCTGCGCCGTACATCAGGGAACATCACAAGTCTCACATGTCATGCTAATTGGACACTCCAGCCATCATGACTGGTACCTTGTTTCCAGACAGATCCCCGTCTATTAAGCTCACAAAAGGATTGCCAGTGAAACAACGTTTAAAATGTAAAATAAGAATAAAATTGGGGCGTAAGAACTCTACAAAGGTAAGACATGTGATATTGAAAAGAAAGCCTCATGTATAATATAATAATATTAATATATGCTAAGAATGGCAAAAAAGCTCAGGTCACTCTAGTGTCAAAGACCCTGGTCATGAAATGGTTAAACACGAAAAACCAACGCCAGGGGGAGGTAAAACACGGTGGCCAGGGGGCTCAGCAGCCGATTCCGTGGTTAACGCTTTAAGATAAATTGATTCATTTAAACTCTACTCGTTATTTAGTGAATACGTCACACAGGAGGACATTTCTATATGTGACAGCGCACCTCAGCCAGCAAGGCGTATATGAACGTCCGTGTAAGAAGCTGCCAAATACCGGTTACAATAAAATAATTAAATTCTGTCGAAGAAATAACCCGCCCGCCATAAAAAACACGCAGATACATATTTTTCCCCATAATGCACAAGGCAGTTCTACCCCCCCCCTTTATTAACGCTATAAAAGGAAATGTATTTACGTCTTCCTTAATAAATTTCATGGTGGTGCCCCATGTGACCGCGGCGCATGAATAACTAACAGCAAGCCACCTCTGATGACCCCGCCGCAGTTATGTTGCAGAGGCGTAGCGCGCCGGATTACCGAAGCGGCGGGCTGTCACAAATCTGACAGAATTTATCTCTCATGCGGGCTGCGAGATACGGCAGTCTATATCTCTCTATAGCTCTCTCTCTGGCCCGAGTTACGGCTGTGGAAGACTAATCTGTCCACCCAAACACTTCCCTCCTTCTAGGGGCATGTCTCTTTCTGCGATGCACTCTCTTCCTCTTGCATACCTCTCTGTCGCTATGATGGCCACTCCTTAAAGGGGCTGTCTCTTGGGTTTTTTTTTTTTTCTGTTTCTTCCTGATTTTTCAAGTTGAAGCCAAGAAACAGAAATAAGTAACTCTTAGCAAGAGCCGTCTGAGCGGACTGACACCACCACCATGTCCCTGGTAACCCTGCAGCTCTCAGCTGTGGATGGGGCCCCCAACTTCGCACCTGCCCAGGTGAGGGGTGTGCAAGGCGGCTTGCGATTTCCGGGGTGATCCCCAAAGCTTACTCATACCTTACATACCGGAGCGGGAACTTTACCCTTGCATTGCCAGGGGCGGCGCAGTGTGCACTAGTGCACACATGTTTCGGTATGATATGTTGTCCAACTGGCATCAAAGGGTTAACTGATTGTACCTAGACACTGGATATTAAGACCTGAAAAGTTTAATATTCAGTATTTCTGTTCTAGTACTAATATTGTATACATATATATAAATACATATATTATAATGTCATGTTTGTATATGAAATATGATTGGGTTTATACTCATAGACATTTATATATAATTATATATATTTATATATTATATATATATAACACATAATATGTTATTTATGATTGCTTTTTGTTTTATGCAATGTCTAATAATTATGATCTTTTTCATTATTTTTCTTCCTTCCCTTTGCTTTGGTGCATTGTTTCTATTTTTCTATATTTATTTATCGAACCCTGCTAGAATAACTGTTTCTGTATTCTATAGTTACTTCATGCATAATAACCCAGACGCTAAGCCACGTTCCTAGTAGTTTTATTAATATGCATATAATTATACCAAGTAATTTTCATAATTATACCACCCTTTGGCTATTCTTATGATGCTTCTAATAATGAATGTTCAGCCTCTATTTTGCAATGTAGTAATAACAATACCAGGGATGCACTCACGATTTTGGGGCTTGGGCACGAGGAACTTGCATTTAGGAAAGGTGTGTAAGGATCCGAACTGCACGGATTAAGCCTCTGTCCGCCGTCACCATGGATCCATCTTTCAGGGTCCCAGGATAGGCTTGTTGCAAGGAGAAATAACAAAATGATCTGGGGGAAAACATACTTTTTATCATCAAAGAGAAAGAATAAAACAAAATATGGATTCTAATTGGACAGGAAGAAAAAGTAATCAATAAAAAATATTAATGCCAAACATCCAATGAACAGCTGGGGAGGGGTGTTAACACACCACCTATGGGATCGAGATAGGGCAGCCAACAGGGAAAGTGCCTACCTTCTCCATGGCGCCTACTCTCTCCATGTTGGATTATGGAGAACAGTGACCAATCTTCAGCAAAAGTAGCTTAATTTATGGACACCTGATGCCAGTTAGAGAACACCTTTTCAGGGCAGACGTATTTCCTCTCCATGTCAATCATTTGACATGATATCCCAGTGATCTGGTTGACTCACTTGGGCGAGGAGGAGGAGTAGTAAGCAGTGGCACTGAAAGTTTTTCGGGCCGGAGTCACACTTACTCTGCCTAAAGGGTGGTCCTGGAATTTTCAAACATTCAGAAGTCCTAGCACTAGGTTGAACGTGTCCTGACCTAAGGAAAAGATTGGTGGAGCTGGGTCTAACATCGTTATTTTGTCATGTTGCAGGGCTCTCTCCACCTAATGTATCGGTTTGTCTTATTCTGTCAGTTCTCGTCTTGTCGTACCCCTTGAATATATGTATTGTATTAAGCTCTGCATGAATTGTTGGCGCTATATAAATAAAAGATAATAATAAAAAAGGTTAATAATGTTGTGAACTCGATAAGAAATTACATAACTTGACAGCTCAATCTGAATGTGTCAGGGGGGTTTACTAGCCAGCGA
Organism: Spea multiplicata; assembly: GCA_009364415.1. Taxonomy (NCBI): domain Eukaryota; kingdom Metazoa; phylum Chordata; class Amphibia; order Anura; family Pelobatidae; genus Spea; species Spea multiplicata. Next base: position 8,237 of record VKOC01002127.1, on the reverse strand, counting down.
CCTAGGGTGAGATTCCATTTTTATCTTGCTGACTTCACTCTGCATTATGTCAAACTTGGTGTGTTCCTCCTGCAAGAAAGGTCATTTGGGTCTTCAAAATTAATAGTTAAATTAATGAGATGAAATATTCCACATTTAGTTATTAAGCTGAAAAAAAAAGTTTGTTATGTCAAATACTATCCGGCCAACTTGGCCCTTGTTTTTCAAATCTGAAATGCGCCATATATTTATGTGGTAAGAATAAAATAATTCATGCATTCTAAATGGGAAAGAAGAAATCATATGACTTTTTTGGCATTAAAGAATAATGTAAGGAAGGTTTACTTTACTTCCATCAGAACTGGTAGAGGCTAACGCAGTGAGAGAATTGAAACATGCATAATACATATAACCAGTGGCGTATTCTGAGCCTAAGGTGGCAAAGATCAGATGGGCGGCAGCCCCTCTCCCGCTTAACAGGCAGCCAGTCCCACTCTTCGATAAATAGATTACAGATCTCCCTAACCTGCCTATTTAAAGCATAGAAGACTTGGTCCTGTCAGCACAACCTCCATAGTTCATTTCTAGTCATCGTCCTTTTCCGGTGCTCAGCAGTAAGGACGGTGGCGGGAGGGGTGCCTGATACCACTGGCCAGGAGCAGCTCAAAAGGTAAATATGTCCCACTCCTTATTAGAGAAAGAGGAGTTTAGGACTGCATATAACCCCATCTTTAACGAGAGAAACAGTCCCTTATACCTCACTACTTAATTGTTTTTTGTTACATTTTATAATTCTTCTGGGAGGGTTAATATTGTTACCCCTGTCAACCAAGGGTTAGTCCTATAATTTTAGAACCCAAGGTGGCAGAATTGACCCGGCTAGAGCGATGCAGGAAGCGAGTGTTGGTGACAGATCACCCAGAGCACACTGGTAACTGCAGACAAAAACTACACTCCGTATTGAAAAAGACTACATTAAGGATTTACATGTTAAGTGATTGACGTTTTTGCATTTTCTTTAAACAGGAAGATGAGAAAAGCAGTAGAAAACGAATGCAAAGGAGGTACGTGAGTATAAATTAACCAGTAGTCATACTTGTAAGCTTGTATTGTTTTTCTTATCTGAGTGGTCTGTATCTTTTTAACATACTTCTCCCCATATTTTCTGCTCAAACAGGCAGAGTTTTGTTATGGTTAAAGGGGCCGCAATTCTTCTGCAGGATGAAGGAGACCAAGAACAGGCTGCAGAGCTCCCTCCGACATCAGGGCCCAGTGAACAACAACTTCATCTGCAAGCTATGCTGAGGCTACTCCGGGCAGAAGACATCCTAAAACTGGTGAGTTGCCAAACCAGAGGGCATAGACATAGAAAATGGTTGTTGGTCATTGTTAAGGTAGACATTATAGATGATGCTGTGACTCGAGGAAAAAAGAGACAGACAAAGTGTAGGTATTGTTGAACCCAAGCCTGGGCAGACTGCATGGTCAAGCATTGTTCCCTCCTTTTTGTCCAACTCTACTTCTACATATCTATTTCTTAACTAAATCTTTTGCATGCCTTTATTGTGTATTTCTTTTTCCTCTTATGCTTAGTCTTTTTCGTCCCCCAACTTTTCTCATTCTTCTCAATACTTCTGCACCACTGACAGATACAAGTATTGTGAAGGGTAGGATATACAGAATACTTCCTACATACAAAGAACACATAGCAGATGCTGAAAAGAGGTTCTCTCCTGTATTTTTCTGACCTTTCATATTTCCTATATTAAATGAATATTTTGGGTCATTTTCCAGTAGGAAATGGGGGACATCTTTAAAAGCTGTAAAACTTGAGACGGTCGATTTTGCTGAGGTCGTTGGCAGTTGTGACTGAAGTTGGTTAAAAATAGAAAGATTTTAGTTGAAACTTATTAACTAGAGGTAACTTTTATAACATGAATTGAATCAGAGTGTGAGAAGGGCTCTATCAGTGGAGAAAGAGAGTTTGAGTCTGATTGTGAGATCCAGCAGCAGTCTATTAAAAAAGTACAAGCAATGGGTTTTAGGGTTTTAAATTCCTAATTTTAATACTAGGTGCTATCTCTTCTCATCAGGCAGTGCGACTGGAGCCTGTACGCTTATGTCTTATACGTTATCTGCTTGTGGTTTCCTCCGCGGGAGCTTCAAGCGATGAGGAAACTATCCTACTGGGTGTTGACTTCCCTCATGATGGGTAAGGCCTATCTATGAAAGATTACTATGGAATCGACTCTTGTATTTTTAATGCTGCCATATGTTAGAAAATGTTTTCTCAATGCAAGATGACGTTAAAAACAAAAATATGTAAAGCATTTACTTCTTAGCCATTTCATTCTACTTTTTTATTATTAATTGCAAAGGAAATCCTGTTTGACATTTTGCCATGCCATGCTAAGTATTAACAAATTTAGAATGTTGGACATATCTACTATTGCTAGGAGAGCATGTAAGGAAAAAAGGTATATACAAAGTAAATCTTTATTAAACAATATGATTTAAATACATATAAAAAAGCATCTCGGCACCAAGACACATATAGGAAGGTACATATGAACAAGGGCACAGGACTACAGGAACTAGGATGGAAATACGTATGTATATAAAGGCACAAATAAGAAACACAAGGATGACCACAGCGATAAAGTAAAAAGGAACAAATGAAATAACATACTGCAATGGTGCTCAAAAATTACTAACCAACCTAGAAGCAAGGCTGAAAACTGACGAAGCTCATTGCAGTGAAACGTACGTTGGGGTTGGTACTTTTGGACCATTCATCACCAGGCTTTTTGGTGTTTTCAGCCTTGTTTCTAGGTTGGTTAGTAATTTTTGAGCACCGATGCACCATTTCCGAAAGGTTTTTTGAAGATCCTGGTACAGTGGATACTGATTGCTTCTGAAGCTCAGACACGCAGATCAGGTGGGGTTTGTCCAGATTTTCATCACTGGTAAATTTGACAAAAGGCCTGGGTTGTAATGCACAGCATGTATTATATGTATAGTAGACCGATGCTCTCTGAAATCTTTAAACTTTATTTTGGGTAGCAACTACACTACTTCTCTACAATACGTTTTCATTCAGCTATTACAATAGCATTCCTCAGAAGCACAACTTCACAGCATTCACAGCCTTATGTAGAGAAGCTGACCCGCTTAAGCGTAATATCTCAGTGAGACATGTTACTGTTGGATAGGTGGGCCATGTCACCGCGATTTGTTGCAAATTAGAGAGCATCCTAAACACCTCTCCTTCTCTAATAAGGAGTGGGACAACATTCTCTCTGTTACGCGTTGTATCTGAGTATCCAAAACAACTGCATATAAGATTTTTGGTCTATGATACAGATTCAGTTGCTGAATAGGATTAACTCCAGCAACGTAAGTGAATCACATTTTATATAGTTTATATATCACCCATGGGACCCATGTTGGAGACAAAAGTAATTCCCTGTACTGGGCACCATCTCTTTAGAATTAAAATCTCTAATTTGCAGCATTCTACTTAACAGTGTCCCATACACTGGTAAAAATGTACTTTATCATACTGACCTTGTTGCATGACAAATAGTCAATGCAAATAAATGGACTATTGGATCCAACTTCTCGGCAAGTGTTTCATAAAAGGGATACATGGTGGTTGTATTTATTTTTTTACTTTCTCTGTAAATTTGGTATTGGAGCACAATGGTGACTAACACCATAGTTAGTTCAGGTTTTGAAGGTCCTCAAAATGGGTCCAGTCTTATTGGGGCAAGATTTCAATCTTGCTTTCCACTTCATACTTCTCTGGAAATACCCATGAGATGTCTTAATTCCAGTTTGGTTTGTCTATAACTAAGTTGATGGTAGTCTATTCTGTAATGCATGTCATATCCATCATCCCCTTGGAAAATAATATTTCTGAGGACTAGTAGTCGGGATATCCTTTACAATAATGTATCTGTTTGTAGCCCTGATAATCACACAACACAAAACATTGTTTGGCACTGGGCACTGACACACTTCTGAGCATGTGGTTGCATCCCAATCCATACTATCCACTTTTAGGGAAACATTGAGGAATTATTCATGCTGAATGACACAGCAAACTCTCTTCATTTAAAACCTGTGGTTAGCCCACAAGGCCTTCATTCACGGCCACGTAATTAAGCAGCTAGACTTAAAAGGGAGTGCCATTTATTTTGTTCTAATTTTGTCTTTTTCTGCTTTCACTGCATAAGACATGAGGGCATTTTAGTACTAGAGAATTGCAAACATTGATGGTTTCATAATCCTTTTTTTTTTTGTTTTTTTTTTTATAATAATTTATTAGAATTTTTCAAATATATAAAACACATATCAAAAACAAACAGAGCATATGAAGAATATACACAACAATTCTTTAGTAAACCAGAGTTACAACTCTTACTGATACAAAACCATTATAATTAAAAAAAAATGAGCTACTCTGGTCCACTTCAAATAATCATATTAATATCCTTAAACAGTAATGCAACGTATATAAATCTTCATAATACCCTACATTCATACACATACACGCAAGACGCAAACAAGCGAGAGTGGCGGTGGGAGGGGTAGAGGTTGAGTTATCGGTAACTATAATGTACTCCGAGGACACTATACCCATTGGGGTCTTTAGTTTGATAAATACCTGCTACAATCCACTATATGCAGACTTAAAGATCTTGAAATTTACTCCGATCTAAAAATATAACTAAGAAGTGAGATTTTAATTTCATCAATAATTAATTTGGATTCTAGAAGTAGTACAAATTCAAATTCAGAGAGAGACTCAAGGGAATTAAGGTTAGCACCCAAAAGAGTATATCTATGTGATAGAGACAGAATCGTTTGAATGAATATCCATAATATAATTAAACCACAAGGACCATATCTGGTTATATCTAGGCAGATTTTGATTCATCAGATAGAAATATTTCTCCATCTTAGCTTGGTGGGTAGTTTGATCCATTATTTCTTTCCAAGTAGGGGATTCAACTTTCCTCCAAGCTCTAGCAATACATATTTTAATAGCTAATAAAATGTTAACTGCCAGTGATTTAAATGCGCTAGTTGAAGGGGGAAGAGCTAAATGAAAAAGCCAGGTATAAGAGTGGATGACAAAATTGCATTTAAAAATAAATGAAAGAAGCTTAGTAAGTTCTAGCTTAATACTATCCAGTTTGGAGCAAGCCCACCAAATATGGAACTGAGTCCCCTCCTCATAGCCACATCTCCAACATAAGCTAGAGGTTGCATTAGAGAATTTACTTAGCCGGGAGGGAACTAAATACCAGCGATGTAGCAACTTAAAAAACATCTCTTGTATATTAATTGCATGCACCGCATTCCTGACTTGTGTCCAGGAATCAGCCCAACTCTCAATAGGTAGTATGATCTCACAATCAGTTTGCCATTTTTCTACAGAAGCAGGTATTATGTCGTTCTTTTGCGTATCCAGATACGCTGACATCAAAGAAATTAATTTTTTTTTCTGATGCTTATTAATTAATAGATCTAATTCTGAAGGAGGATGGACCATCTTGGAATTCAAAAAATACTTCAATCTAATATATAAAAATAATTATTTATCAGGAAGCTTAAATTTAGTTTGTAAGTCGGAAAAACTGAGGAATGAATCATTCACTTGTAAATCTCCAAGAATATTAATATTATTTGAGGTCCAATTTAGTAACTCAATATCCTGAATATAATATTTAAGAACCTTCAAAGGAGTTAGAATTGTAAATTCCACATCTATACTTTCAAATGATCTAAACTTATAGCTTGTTTTTATTGCGTCCGTTATAATCGGATTCATAAGATTTAGTTTTTTCGAAATAGAGGGGCTAAGCCAGAAGAAATTAAATAAATCATACTCATTTGCCTGACTACGTTCGCAATACAGCCATCCCAAATTTGTATCCTTTTTAATGTCCCAAAATAGGACATGTGTAAACATTACAGCTTCGTGCAGCATTCTAATATCTGGAAATCCCAAGCCCAGATATCTATAACTTCTTTTTATTATTTTCTGACTTATTCTGGATTTACCCGATTTCCAAACAAAGGAGAGAGCCATTTTAGAAAATTTATCTAGGATGTAACCCGGGACTCGAAGAGGTATTGTCCTAAATAAATATATAATTTTGGGGATTAAATAAGATTTTACCATATTAATTCTGCCAAGCCATGATAACTCTATTGATTTCAGTTTTTCTATAGAGGAGGCAAGATTATTCAGTACAATTTCATAGTTCAGAAATACTAATTTTTTTTGATCAAACATTAGTTTAATTCCAAGATAGTCCACCGACTCTTTTGAACAATCTAAATGATATTGGTCCGCAAAAAAAGTCTTTTGAGCAAAAGAGATATATGCTGAGATCGCCTGGGTTTTAGCAAAGTTCAATTTATAATTCGAATATAAGCTGAATTCTCGGATGGCTGACAGGGCCGCAGGGACTGATACCTCTGGATTTGTCAAAGTAAGTATGACATAATCAGCGTATAATGTTATTTTGAAGGATTGTTCTTTAATTCTTATCCCTTCAATGACACAGCAAACTCTCTTTATTTAAAACCTGTGGTTAGCCCACAAGGCCTTCATTCACGGCCACGTAATTAAGCAGCTAGACTTAAAAGGGAGTGCCATTTATTTTGTTCTAATTTTGTCTTTTTCTGCTTTCACTGCATAAGACATGAGGGCATTTTAGTACTAGAGAATTCCAAACATTGATGGTTTCATAATCCTTTGATAGATGCAGTAACCCTTTTGTTTATGAATTTTCTGTTTCCCAGAGCCATGAAGTCACTTTTATTTTATAATGAATTAAACCTGAATTAAGTCAGTTTTTTTTAATAACTGTCTTGTAAATCAGAGCAACACTTAAAAAAACTGGAAAATACCATCACTGTGGTGTCTTAGGGGACTAACACTCCGGCCTGGTGTCAATACGATAACGTGTGTAGGCCTGCACCAGGAGTGGGTGTAGGGAGTACAAAGGGAGAAAAGGAGGAGAAGGGAAAAAAAGAAAAGAGAGAAAATGCTGGGAACTCTCAGGATTTCACTGGGAGGATCTAAGGATTTGGGTCGATATATAAAAAGTATGATGATATCACTGGCATCTGAGCCTTTCTGATCTTGTTCTTCTCCTTACTGCAGACTAACCAACTCATGAAAACAATTGAGGGCTAGTTAACTCCCAGCACATCTGGCACATTTTTAAATCTACATTGTGCACCATTAAAATTATTATTATGATTATCTTTTATTTATATAGTGCCAACAATTTATGCATTGCTTCTTATATACAATACTTCTCACAATATATATTCAAGGAGTATGACAAGACTAGAATTGACAGACTAAGAAAAACTGATACATTAGGTAGAGAGAGCCCTATGTGCAAGCTTAGAATCTTTAGGGAATGGGGTGAGGACAAACATAAGGAACAGAGAAAGGTGAGAGGTGGTTTGGGGTTGTATCAGTGACAGGGAAGTTCTCGCAGCTAAGATGGTATGCTTCTCCGAAGAATGTTGGGAGGGTGGGTGAAAGCTGAAGGTTCGATGGATGTAGGTTACAGAGATATGGGGCAGCCCGAGTGGAATCTTGTAGACGGGGAGAAAAGGCAATAAGTGAGGGGGAGAGCCGAAGCCCCATGGGAAGAACTTAAAGATCAAGTAGGACAGTATTTGTTTATGAGTGCAGAAATGTATGGAGGAGCAGTGCTATGAAGGCCTTATATGTTAGTACCAGGATTTTAAATGTAATTCTAAAGTTAATAAGGAGCCAGTGGAGGATTTCACAGAGTGGGGAAGCAGATGAGGAGCGGCGTGCGAGGAAGATAAGCCTAGCCGCAGCATTTGGACAGACTACAGAGGAGAGAGTGGAGACAGTGGAATGTCAACCAGAAGAGTGTTGCAGTACTGGACATAAGTGAATGAACCAGAGCTTTTGTGGATTCGAGAGATGATTTTTAGGTGCAAGCGCAGGATCTGGCAAGGCACTGAATGTGAGGGATGAAGGAGAGGTTTGACTCAAGGATAACCCCAAGGCTTTCGGCCTGGTCGTGTTGTTAATGATGATAGAGAATTCAGGTTGTGGGGTGGAGATGGAAGGAGGGAAGATAATGAGTTCAGTTTTAGAAAGATTAAGTTTACCAAGCAGTTGGTAATATGGGACATGAAAGAGATCAGGAGAAGACAGGTAGATTTGGGTATCAGCTGCATATAGATGA